>JAXGGT010000495.1:6545-28432 GCA_035583425.1 Marsdenia floribunda | reverse complement strand
TTCTCCTACTTGAAGGAATGAATTTGGAAGAAAGTTCATGGTTGGAAAGAAAAAATTCTCTCTAAAGGTGGCAAGGAGATCTTGATTAAATCCGTGTTACAAGCTATTCCCACATATGCTATAATGGTTTATCGCCTCCCCTCTTCGTTATGCAATGACATGTACTCCATTATCAAAGGGTTTTGGTGGGACTCTTCTGAAAATAAGCATGGAATTGCATGGGTTTCTTGGACTAAAATATGCAAATCTAAGAAGGAAGGAGGACTAGGTTTTTGCCATCCCAACTTTTCAACCAAGCTCTCCTCGCTAAACAAGGGTGGCGGTTAATTCAAAACTCTCACTCACTTGTGGCTCAAGTTATGAAGCATAAATATTACCCTTGTTTGGATTTTTTGCAGGCTAAAAAAGGCTCAAACACCTCTTTCGTATGGAAATCAATTCTTCATGGCCATGACCTACTTAAGAAGGGCCTCCGGAGTATTGGAGATGGGCAAGCAGTCAAAGTATTTCATGACCCTTGGCTGCTTTCACCCCCTTCTTTTCAGCTCACTACTCTTTTTTGTTTTATCCATGAACAGGTAAGAGTCTCAGATTTGATTAAAGATGGTAGACGGTAGCTTGATCTTCTCAATGTCCTCTTCACCCCGAAAGATGTTGAGATGATCTTGAAGATACTTTTGAGTCCCCGGGGAGCTCAAGACTGCTAGATTTGGCATCATACTTCGACCGACACTTTACAATTGCCCCCCTTATAGGGTGGCAGCCCAAGAATTTGAACTGTCTGCTTTGTGTAGAACATATGGAGGTACTTTGGATGGCTGGTAGTTGTTGTGGCGCTGCAAAATCCCTCCAAAGGTTCAACTCTTTGCTTGGAAACTCTCCCATTCAACATTAGCTACGCATAGTAATCTCTTTTTGTGCCACATTCTTCTTTATGCAGACTATCCAAGGTGTGGAGAGGTAGTAGAATCGGATGTCTATTCGTTTTTGCATTGTGCTTTTGCTAAGGAGGTGTGGAACAAGTTGGATTTTAATCCTTGACAATTCATTGGCAAAGCCTTGTCCTGGCGACACCTCTTCTAGCTTATTGTTGAGGCTTCTCATGGTGAAATGTACCACCTTGAATGTATTGTGATGTGCCTCTGGAGGATATGGAGTGCTCGGAACGCTTTTTGCTTCAGCCACAAAGTGTTATGACCAGAGTTGGCCATTGACCAAGCTTTAACCTTGTTGTCTCACTACCAAATGCACCGCTCCCATTCAAGTTGTGTACCTTCGGTGATTCAGCCTTCTACTCACTATTCTCCTCCCGTTTGCGGCCGTTATAAGCTCAATGTTGATGCCTCTTTTGGAGGAAAGGGTTTGGGTTTAGGTTTGTTCTTTGGGTCCATCATGGAAGGGTACTTCTTTCGAATGCAGGGCCTTTGACTGATACTCTTTCTGCTTTCCATGCTGAGGTGCTGGGATTATGGCAAAGTTATACACTTGTACGGGCTCACTTCCCTCAAGAGCTGGACATAGAAACTGATTGCTTAGCTTTAGTCCAGCAATACCATTCCCTTGAACCCAATTTATCCCCTTTTGGTAACTTAATAGAGTTACTTCAGTCATGTATGCTACATTGTTCCATTTCTTTTCTTCCTAGGATTGTCAACTACATTGTGCATTCATTAGCTAAATTAGGTCACTCTTTTGACCAGGTTGTTATTGGGTGGGCTTCTCACATTTTTCTATAATGTACATGTTACACCACGATTAATTGTTACTGCAATGAGAATTGATTCTCCTTTTTCTTTAAAAAAAAAAAAAACAAAACGTGGACTTCACAAAAATAAATAAATAACACCACTACACGTGGACTTCCATTATTTTGTTAGCAAAAATAGAATTTCAAATATTCAATAATTACTTCAATTTTTTTTTTTTTTGTTATATAAAGGTTTTTCCTTTTTCTTTTTTATTTTGTAATTGTATTTTAAAACAAAAAAAAAAATGTGTCCTTCAAATTTATTAGAAGAATTTAGATAATGATTATTATAATATTTTTTTAAAATTTTAGTGTTAAGTAATAATTATTGAGATTATATTCTATGTAATTCTTCAAATATGAACTATTTTGTGAACAAAATTAAAAAAAAAAAAAAGGAATATGAAAAAAATTGATGTGAAAATATTCAAAATATCAAAATAAAAGTGGAAAACATTTTATATGTAATCCAATTTAGATATAAACTTTAGAAGAAAAAATTATATAGATGATTATATACATATTTAAAAAAATAAATTAATATTTTAAATTTAAAAAACACTTGTTTAATACAAATTTTTAATTTACATATGTATGGGAAAAAAAGTAGGATTGACCTATTGTTATTTATGTTGGGAATAACAAACTCCAACATTATATTTCATTAAAAAATATTATTATTTTGAAAAATAACATTTTAATATTAAAATATTACTTATAAGAGCTTTTCCCACTAAATGAAGCTTAGTGATACTTTTTTTTTTTTTTCTCCATAAATCTTAATGATTAGTGATTAGTGATTAGTTTTTCTTTTGCTTTGGACTAATTAAGTTTTTTAAGCATATTGATCAGAATGCAATTTGTTTAACAAAAGATTTTAAGCTTATTTTCACTCTAAACCCAAATTTTGCCCTTTGTTTTTTTTAGTAAGTAAACTTTTGTTATCAAACTCAAATTGAAGTAATAAGATTAATTATGTAGTTATAAAATAATATAAACTAGATATACAAAATTATACATATATATAATATAATATAAATTGAGATTATTAATTTTGTTATTTTTATTTTATTTGATTTTTGAATGTTTATATACTTTTAAAGGAAAAAAAATATTAAAGAATAATATTATTCTCAAATTAATCTACATAAAATTACTAACTTAAAATTTTTGACAACTCTTTTATTCTCAAAAAAAAAAAAAAAAAAAAAAAAAAAACTTTTATTTAAAATTTAAACAATTATGTGGGTATATATATATAATTCAATTTATTTCTATATAAAGTATATTTATTTATACAATATTAAAAAAATTTATAAAAAATTATTATTTTTAAAATTTAATAATTTTATATGTTATATTTTTAAATATATAAAATTATATATTTATATTAATAAGATATTAACATAGTAAAATAATTTACAAAAAATAACTATTTTATATTAAGAGACATACGTATAATGTTACTCATTTTGACCATCGTATAAACTCTAGTTATATACGACGGTTCATTCTAGCCGTTATATAAAGTCCATTATAAATGAGGGTTAAAGGACCATTGTATATACTCCAACTATATATGATGGTTCACTTTAACCGTCGTATAAAGATTATTTTAAACAAGAGTTCAAGGAAAATTGTATATAATTTCGTCGTAAGAAACTTTATTTTTTATTTTTTATTTTTTTGTAGTGTTATAGTTAATTATTTTTATAAAATTTATAATTATTTCTCAACGATAGACCACAATTAAGGTTTTTTTTTTTTCCCTGCTTAAAACTTGAAATAAGTAATATTCTTAAATTTTTATGAAAATAGAAATAAAAATTAATACGTAAGAGTTTTTTTTTTTTTTTTTTTTTCTCACGTGAAAGATGAAAGAGAAGATTTTGAGAAAAAAAAAAAAAAATTTGCTCATAATAACACTAATTTTTTTTAAAAAAATTAATTAATTGGGAAGAAAGAGAAGAAAAAAAATCCCCTATATCTCCAATAGCATGATCCATTACACACGAAGGTTCGAGTTAAATTAAAACTTAAAAAAGTATCAAAATTATAAAATCAATATAGATGATTATATTTGTATTAGAGAAACTGAAAATATACAAACAAAAAATAAAATAAATAAAATGATGACATATAAAGGGACAAAAAATTGTAAAAATTAGATATTATATAAAGAAGGGAGAGAATGAAACAAAAATATATATATTTATATATATATATATATATATTCGGGAGAAAAACTTAATTTTAAACTCAACTACTACTCTATTCTTTATTTATTTTCCTATTTACAAGTAAAGAGAAAAAAAAAAAAAAAAAAAAAAAACACACACACACACACATTTGAGAAATGTACCCTAAGTTTTTCATCATACTCAATAAAGTTTAATACAAAAAAAATAAAAAGGGCAAACTATCCCAGTTGCCTTGAACTATTCTCAAATCCAAGTTTTGCCCCTGAATTAAAAAAAGTACATAACTTGCACACCAACTTTTAAAATGTTCCACAAATTGCCCTTCCGTTAATTTGACCGTTAAGTTGACAAATGGTCAAAATTTTAACTTTTCAAAACAAAATGTATGGGCATTTTTGTCCATTCATGTGGTCAAAAATTTTAAAAGGACTTAATTTTAAAAATTAGAAAGTTACGGGTTATTATTTTATTTTATTTTTTAAAGTTAAAGATTATGTTTTTAATTTTTTTCTTTCTTTCTCTTGTCGCCACCGCCGCCGTAAAGGTTGAGGTGCATCTTTCCTCCGGTTTGAGATTTCTGACTTTTGTTCGCATGCCGATCGGGAATGTGAGGTGTCTTCTTTCTTTCTCTTGCCGCCGCCGCCGCCGCAGAGGTGGGTGATTGGGAATGTGAGGTGTTGCTTCGTTTCGTCTTCACTATTTCTGTAGCGGACGTGTTACCGAGGGTGCGGCAGCCAGCTTTACTGGTTGTGGCCTACTTTTAGGGGAAGAAGTGGTGCATCGGTAGTGTTCTAAGACTGGGAAAGCTGGTGTTGGGCTTGATTTTCGGTAATTATTTTGTCAGGATTTTGAGTCAGTTCCCAATTGGGATATTTGGGGTATTGCTATTATTTGATTAGATAAAGTTGGCTCAGGCTTCCAGAGATATGAACACAAAGGAGGAATCTTTCATTATGTGATTTGTGCTCCTGTGTCGTTAATTGGATCTAGTGATATCTTTGAGTTTGGGTGTGGTATTGTGTTGTTTTTGCTGCTGAAGTTTAGACAAATGGATTGCTCTAATTTGGCGTTCTTCAAATTAGTAGCGGCGTTGGTATTGACATGTAGCGGTGGTGGCGGCAGCGATGTCAGGGGAGGCAAACAGAGAGAAAAAGAGATTTAAAGTTATCCCTAATCTTTAAATTGTTTTTAAAAAATTAATCTTTAACTTTAAAAAATTAAATTAAATTAAATAATTACCCATAACTTTTTAGAAAATGACCATTGACCACCTTTATATTAATTTTTTATGAATGGACAAAAATGCCCATACATTTTGTTTGAAAAAGTCAAAATTTTGACTGTATGTCAACTTAACGATCAAAATTGACGAAAGGGCAGTTTGTGAAACATTTTAAAAGTTTGAGTGAAAGTTATGTACTTTTTTTAATTCAGATCCAAAACTTGGATTTGAGAATAGTTCAGGGGCAATGGGGATAATTTGCCCAAATAAAAATAAAAAGAAAAAGATAAAAAACTTTGGAAGAAAAAATTGTAGAAAAGAATCACTCTTTTTTTTTCCCCTTAAGAAAGAGCTAAAGAGGTAAAATAAATTAGTCTCTTTTACTTGTTACATACAAGAAAATACAAAAATTAATGTGTCTTTTGATTGAAAAAATTAAAATATCCTTTAATTTTAAATTTTTAAATAAATAATTAACAAGTATAAGTTGTAAAGTATTCTTTGTACAAGCACGAAGGAAAATATTAATAAATATACGTTGATTTCTTAATGTTAAAAGTGAGAAAATCTTAGTTTCTCTGTAACTAGTCAAAATAAAAAACCTAATGGAGTAGTCCAAAAAAAAAAATACACAAAAATTGAAATAGAATATTATTAATTATTAAATAAGTAATAAAAAAAGAAAAAAAGACATCGAGTAAGAGTTGTAAAGTTGATGAAAAATAAATGTCTAAAATAAGGAGGAAAAAAAAAACTTAGGAAGTTGGTACTAATTAGAATATAATCATGGGGGAAAAATGTAGAAGAAATAGTTAAGATCTTATATAATATAGATAATAACTATAATATGTACAAATAATTTTATTATTAAAATATATTTAAATTTTTGGTTTTGTACTCGAATTTTAGAATAAAATTATTTTCTTTTTAATATTATCTAAATATATATAATTTTTTTAACAATAAAGAATTACTTTTCTTTGAAAAAGAAACACTCAATATATAAATATATATATTCGCTAAATAAATTTTTCCAAAAAAGTCTAAATTGTTCTAAATTAAAACACTAAGAGAGAGAGAGAGGCATAGTTGTGTACGGAATAATGTGCTGTATGCTCCCCGAAAAAAAAAAAGAAAAAAGAAAAAGAAAATTAAAACTTAATCATTAAAATAACGAATTCAATAAAACCTCAATGATTTTAATAGTAAGGAGAGTGTTTAATGAACTAAATGAATAGAATTTATTTAAAATTATTTATGTCTGATAAAAGCTTTATTATTTATTAAATAAATCAAATTTTATTATAAATATATTTATTATATGAACATATATATTGAAGACTTTTATTTATTTATTTATTTATTTTTACAAGTGATTCTTAATTATTTCTTAACTCTTTAGTATTTAAGATTATTATCTCTACACGTAGTTGTTTTTTTATAAATAAAAAAATATTGATTTAGATTGATAAATAAAATCAAAGTCTAGTCTTACTATTTTTTTTTTTTTTTTTTTTTTTTTTTTATCTTTTATTATTTTTAGGGTAAACTATCCTAACAACACTTGAACTTTCTCAAAATCCAAGTTTAGCACCTGAACTTTTTATCTTCAGCTTTGACACTCGAACTTCTTTTTGAACAAATTTTGCACTTCCATTAATAATCTCCATTAGCATACCATTAGTGTGACTTTTTAAGGGGTATTTTTATAAATGTTGAGTTTTAAATTTTTAATAGGATTTAATCATAATAACTATAAAATTTTAGGAACTATTACGCAATTTATTTTAGAGTTTTCTTTTCTTCTTCTTTTTCTTTTTGATATTTCGCAGCCCTAGCCGCTACTTACTCACCGCCGCCGCTTTTATTTGATCAAGGGTCGGGGCACAAGGGTCCTGGTACTATCCAGGTGCGAAGAACCCTGGAGGTGATTGCACTCTCGACATCGAGCTGGCAGCTACAAATATGAAACTGGAGGTGGACGACCATGGTCTCGACCTTACCAGCACCAAAGGTGTGTTAAGCTTATGCCCATGGCCAGTCTTCAGCCCATACGCGTTCAGTCTAGGCTTCCGTTTCGTCCCTTTCTTCTTCCCCTTAGTCCTCTTTTTCTCCTCTTCTTTCTTGTCTAACCTCACCGGACGACCATCGCTACAGGCAAGCCCTTCGGATCTAGAGAATTTCCCATTTGTTGTCCTAGGAAACAAGATTGACGTGGATGGTGGAAATAGTAGGTTCCATTTCGTGGCAAGAGCAGAGGAGAGGAGAGGAGAGGGGAGAGAATAGAGGAGACAGGTAAGCGGCGGCAACAGCGGTGACAAGAACATATAAAAAAAAAAAAAAAAAAAAACCAAAATAAATTGCATAATAGTTCCTAAAATTTTATAGTTATTATGATTAAATCCTATTAAAAATTTAAAAGTCAACATTTACAAAAAATACCCCTTAAAAAGTTACACCAACGGTATGCTAATGGAGATTATTGACGAAAGTGCAAAATTTGTACAAAAAAAAAGTTCGAGTGTCAAAGTTGAACGAAAAAATATTCAAGTGCTAAAGTTGGATTTAGATAAAATTTTGGTGTTGTTGGGGTAGTTCACCCTTATTTTTAATTATTTTATAACATGTTGTAGACATGAATCTCTACCACTAAACAGTATTAGTACAACATCCTACCATTTAGTAATATTTGTACGAGTTTTTATCAAATTATGAGAGCCTTTACGATTGTATTTGAAAGCCTCTTCCACTAGTATTGTGTTCAAAGTTTGAAGTTTGATTCGAGAAGAATAAAAAAGGTTTGTTATTTTATTCTCATGACAAATTTGTAGCTCTTAAAGTCACCAAAAGAAATTATTTTTCATGAACATTAGATGTCGAGATGCATCTAAGGTTGTAAAAGACTAATTAATTAGACTACCAGAACATGGTCGAAAGATATTTGTAAAAAATATTTGACCACTAAAAGATGATCGTTCTTCCTAAAATAGAATATTATTGAATGCATATGACCTTAAATGATCAATATTTTTGAAAAAGATATTAAGCATCTAATTTCCTAGAAAATAATCAACAAACCCGACTAACAAGTTTTATTCGATTCTCACATGTGAATGTTATTAGTTAAGACCTCAGAAGAGGTTGTGGTTGGTGTTGATATGGACATATTTATATAATAAATTTGATCATTATATCAAATTATCGAGATAAAAATTTAAGTGCCAAAATATTCATAATCACAAAAATTAGAAAAGAATAATGACGACAAAAAATATGTTTATCTTTTATTTATTTATCATTTTTTAATTTTTAGTATATTTATTTTCATTATTATTTAATATTTTAATATGAAACGTATTTATCTTGTATCTCTGTTATCTATATTGTATTTTAATGATACATATATATATATATATATATATATATATATATGCATTGTCTACCAAAACTAATATTTTAGTAGTCTTATCACCAAATGTGATAGTATTTTAATAATAAATATGTCTTACCCACCACAAGTGAAAGAATCAAAATAAAAGGTTGCTTTTGGACAAAGAAAAAAAAGATTATTGGTCTTGTATCTATAGTACGGTATAACATATAATTGGTCTTTATTGAGTATCTTTAAAAAGGTAAAGCAAAAAGAAAAATGTAAAATAAATTTTGTCTCGAAATTTGTTTTGTAAAAAAAAAATTTACGATGTTAATATTAATAATATTAATGTTAATGTAACTCACTTGATCATCTGAATGAAAGTAAAAATATCTGGAAAAATTATAATATCATACGTTATATTTATCTTTTATTATTTATTTAATATATTAGTACGATAATAGTTAATGTTTATTAATTAGTTGTAGAGATGAGCAAAGGGTGTACTAGCAATTCCAAATACCTAGACAAAACAAAGGACAATATATCAACCACAAGTCTCAAATTCAAGTGATAAATACAGTTGTACATTGCAAAGAGACTTTTGAGGAGAGAAAAGATTGTAAAGGCTGCAATTTAACCATGGAATGAGATAAAAGGTGCAGACCATACCAATGATTAGCATGTTTAGCTTCATGACAAAGAGCTAAAACACATATGCCATTTCCAGTCAAAAAAATACACACCAAAATTTTATTCCAGTATTCGTAATGCTATTCATTTCATATTATATGAGATAATTCATTCACACATTTGCAATACAAAGGTCTAAAAGTTCTCAAGCTATTAGAACTAGTTCTTCTGAGAAATGGATGCATTATTTGAAATTTTTTGATATTGATCAAGAAATGCACCAAATTAAGTAAACACATAAAATTCAAGATAATTTACCATCATGGTCACTGCTCTTAAGAAATGTTAACTACCACATGGCAGCTAAGGGTCTGGAGTACCTCAAGACTAGAATCCCCACTATTATTGGATATTTAATGTGGATTTCAATTTGAGTTACAATTAGTAACCCTTCACCTATGAGCTACAATTTGGAACTCTTCGTTTAGATACATCCTTTCATATAAAGAATGAAGATGATGCCTATGATACTATTTGATAAATAAAAAATTATTATCAAAGAAGGTTACATGTTCGTCTATAGGTCTATATAGAAAGGAGGTCCTCCAACCATTTCCTATATCACATCAAAAAATCAAAGTAAAGAAGTTAGGAAGCTTGTTTTATATTTATGAGCTTATCTTTTCCTACTAGTATCTTTAGGTTCGTTTATATTCTTTATAGTATTGTAAATAAACGTTGGTTTGTTAGACTTGTTGCTGCGGTGTTTCTTCAGTAAGTATGATTATTTTACCCTTGGAGGCAGATGTTGGAAATATTAATTAAAATAATGATTACCTAACTACAATAATTTTAACATTCATCACTTGTAAAATAAAATAGAAAACGTACTTGATATGTAGAAATTGAAAAACCAAGCTTACTTGATATTGAAATAAGAATATCAACTCTAGAAACAACTTATCGAGTCTAATACTTAGTACTATTTCCTTAAGACAAATTTTGCCTCTCTCCTTGGTGCTTAGAGTCTTCGGGCTTCTGCCTCCTAGGTTAAAACAATCACACTTACTCAAGAAGCACTGCAACAGTAAGTTCAACGAACCAATATTTGTTTCTAATACTATAAGGAACATAAATGGTTCTAAAGATACTAATAGGAAAAACAAGCTCAATGAAAGGAAAACGAATATGGAATAAAGAAAAGTTACGAATACAAAACAAGAATTCCTAACTTCTTTGCTATGATTTTAGATGTGATATAGGACATGGTTGGAAGACTTCCTTCATATAGACCTACAGAAGACTCTTCATAAAAGATGCAACCATCTTTGATAATAATATTTTATTTATCAAATGGTATCGTAGACATCCCTTCATTATTTACATGAAAGGATATATCCAAATGAAGAGTTACTAATTGTAACTCATAAGTGAAAAGTTACTAATTGTAACTTAAATTAGAATTCATATTAAATATCCAACAACAAATGCCCGAAAGCTCTAAGGACGAAGAGAAGAGGGGCGAAATTTATCTTAAGGGAAGAGAACTAAGTACTAGACTCATCCTTTAGTCCAAAAATTGATATTCTTTTTCAATATCAAGTATGCTTGATTTCTCTATTTTTACTCATCAAGTAAGTACTAGACTCATCCTTCAGTCCTAAAGTTGATATTCTTTTTCAATATCAAGTATGCTCTATTTTTCTATTTTTGCACATCAAGTAAGTTTTTTATTTTATTTTACAAGTTATGAATGTATTGTTATATTACTTTTATTACCATTACTAGTTGGGTTAATGATCTCAAATTACATTAAATAATATATATTAAATATACATTGGTAATATATTTTATTAAAATATGGTCATAGTGAAATATGTCATATAAATATTATTTTATTTGAATGTTAAAATTGTTATATTTTATTATTTTAGTTTACAAGTTGTGAATGTGAGAGTTATTTTATTTTTATTATCATTACTAGTTGGGTTAATGATCTCAAATTACATTAAATAATATATATTAAATATATATTTTTAATATATTTTATTAAAATATGGTCATAGTGAAATATGTCGTATAAATATTATTTTGTTTGCATGTTAAGATTGTTATAATTAGGTAATGTTAATTTTTTTATTAATCTTTCCAACAACTACATCCATTTATCACAGGAAATTCCAGTGCCTACCCATTTTCGACAAAGGATCTACTAGCATTTGCAATATTAGAAGTGGGAAAAGGAGAAACTTGGGAATGATTGCTTTTGAATTCATATAACCAGAATATAAAAAATAAGGGTCCAAGCAGCACAACCTTGATGCTCACTGAATATACTGCTGGAAAAATAAAACTTGATTTACAAAATAGAATAAATAAAGTAGAGATTAAAAAAAAAAAAAAGTTGTGTCGTGATATAATCACTGCCCTAAAAGCAAATTTCGGACGACCTCGGTGTAATCATTTTTTCCAATTGCTTTAGTAGGGTACACACAATTATCCTTTAACACATGTACTTGTGGCAAAGGATTGGAACAAAAAGAATACAACTGCCCAAAATAATTTTTAAAAAATAGATAAAAAAAACTCTTTCTAACTATATTCAACTAGATATTCCCTCATATTTGTGTAATGGGTAAAAGGCTTGACCTCTCTATTTAGATGTGTTGACTCATCTGATATAAAAACTCACGACTCCTCTATTTTTATTAACGTGAATAGAGAGTTGTATTCACAAGATAACCTCTATCCTTATCAATGTGGGTAAATAGAGTTGTAATCAAAAGATAACTCTATCCAAGATAAATAAAATCATGACATATTTTAATTGGAGTCAATTGGAATAATTAAAATAATACTGAAATAAAATTCCAATCACATGAAGAGTTTGTCATTTCCAACAATCCCCCACGAATGATTAACTCAAAATATAAATTTTGGGCAGAGGAAGGATTAGTACATAAGTATTAATGTATAGAAATTGAACTAATACATAGTGATGTGAGGCAATATTCCAGCTAATGAAAGTGAAATTACTCTTGAAGTTTCACTTGCTAGCTTTTAAGCCAAGACCCCCACAACACAAACTAAATCCTCAATTTCTTTTTGTTCCGCAATAAGAAATCAACCGCTATTAATGGTCATGAGCATATACCTTGAATTTTGATGAGTGCTCTAGAAAGAAATCGACATTCTTTCATATAAGGCGGTCCACCTTCACACTCATATCATTGATTTTATCAGGTCCAAGACAGACCCCTCAATCATTGAGTTAAGAAATCAAAACAATTTAAATCATACATATATTTTTTATCAAGTCCCAATTAAAACTACCCAAACAAGGCTATGAAAAAATAAATTCCAAATTCATGAACTTCATCCAAGGACCACCCTCAAATTCATTAGGTCCATCCAAGGACTACCCAAAAATAGGGTTATAAATAACAGAATAAAATATTTCCATCAATCTAGGCCACACAAGGACAAACAAAAAAATATGCCTATGAATAAAACAATAAAATATTTCCATCAAGATTCATTAAGTCCATTCAAGGACTATCCAAAAATAGGCCTATGAAAATTAAAAGAATGAGATATTTCATATATGACCTCAGCCAGATTAATCAACTGCTTTTTAATTTCATTGCCTTCTTGGTAATGTGAAATTCTTGATATTTCTCCAAGGATTAAAGCATAACAATAAAAAATCAATCTTACTCTCATTCTAATTTCTAGAACAATTTCTAGAATTAAATTGCCAAAATGGATCCCAAAATCTCATTGCAAATTTCAAAAAGGACCATAGTAGAAGGCCATGTGCAAGTAACAAAATTATTTTAAGCATGTAACTACTACATAATATTGATTATCCATATATGTCTCCACTTCAACTTAATCATCATAATATATCTTCAAATTGATGTGTTAAATTATTTCTTACACAACTCGTAACTCTTTATTTGCATGCCAACAATATAAACAATTTTCTTAACAAAAGAATAGTATCATTTAAGAAAATATTGTATAATCATTGATGAAATAAAATTCTACAGAAGGATTTTATTTGATTAAAGTAGGTTTTAATCCATTATTACTACTACTACCAACCATCCATCACATCCACCCAATATATAAAAGGTTTAGAAGCTCATCTAAACACATTAATTTATACACAATTAGCAAAGGAAATTCAAGAATAATTCTCCTAAATAGATTCAAGAATAATTCTCCTTAATGATTCCTTTGTAAAAGGATCCATATGTCAAATATATGTAATCAACACCAACAATTAGCATGATTCAACTAGTATATTAGAATCAATCTTTCACAATCAAAGGTAATTAAAAACACTCTGAAGATCTAAGTTCATCAACTGGTGGACTATTTTAATATAGTAGAATGATAAGAAAACTTAATAGCAACACTATAGATTTCTCAAAAGAAATCATATAACAACTTTATATCATTCCCCCACATCAACTGAATATACTCAACAAAAATATTCAAAGAGAATTAACAAGACAGGCCGCCAATTTCTCTCTCATAAATATCACAAATATAAGATAATTATATTAACTGTGATAATAATAACTTATGTATAATATTAATGATTATAAAACCAAAATTTGTCAACACAATTATGATTGATCATAAACATATCTTATCATCAATTATGTTCACATATAACCAAAATATCTATGGATTGTAGTTATATATATACTTGCATCAATGTTGACTATTGCACATGTCTCTATTACTCTCAAATAGAAAATCAAAGTATCTATTAAAAGGAAATTAAGAGACAACTCCGAGGTTTGAAAACAACACAAAGGAAGCATGGACATATAACTTATAGATCCAGGTTCGAAACCCTGTGTATATATTTTTTTCTTTTCTTTTTTTTTTCAAAGAAACCAGATTTTTTCCTGGAAAAATCTTACTCCGTTGACATTGATGCTTCTCATTCATTATCAATTCAGATATCAGACAAATTTTATTGTGTTCTTTAAATCCTTTAATACTCACAAATTATTGTATCATACTTCACATATTAATCACAGGAGTCAAACAAAAAATCCTAATCAATAAAGAATTTTCGAATCTATAAATGGATAAGAGAAGCAAGCAATCCAACAAGTTATCAAAAGAAATAATTGATCAATTAGGATTTCTATTCCCACATGCTTTTCTTTAGAAGAGACCATATAAAAACTAAAGAGCGAATCTAGTGTATATTCTCACATATGTTTTTAAAATTTAAAATCAAAGTCAAACTGTCATAATTCTCCTCATAAATAAGTGAATTTATGGGACCAAAAGCAAATAAACCAAAGGTAATTGACAATAAAAGGGACAAAGCTAAAAGATATACTCACATTGCATTGTCCTTACCTTTAAAAAGTAGTAAGAATGAGTAACATACTAACTACTTGCTTTAGATCCACCATCAGGGTTCATAGCCTGCTCAATCATGGTGTAGAATCGTGTATATAATTCCTTATGTATACTGATCTCATACCAACCTCTCAAAGAATGTAAGTCAATAAAAGCCTATTGACCCATATCTCTTCCATAGAGATATTTATGCATCTTCTAAATGATAGTACTGCCAAACACCACCTTAACTCCACATTAGTATGATATTGTCCGCTTTGAGCCAAGCCCGCACGGATGTGTTTTTGGGCACATCCCAAAAGGCCTCATACTAATGAAATTAAGTGGACGCATATATTCAAGGTAATTTCTCCTTGAATTTCCGATGTGGGACTTAGGTTTGCTACCCAACAATCCTCCCCTCAAACTAAAGGGCCACACAGCTCGTGGCCTCCCCTCCAGCGAACTCATTCTGATCTGTCAAATTATCTTGTACAGCCGCTATCAACCTGCGGGACCTGCCGCCTGACTACCACAATATCAAGAAGACTCTCGACACAAGGCACCATCAAACATGGATCTCCAATCGCGAGGACATACTGAGGGAGCCTCCCACACAACGCAGTCCACATCTTGAACCACTTGGCTATGATACTAGTTGTTGGGGATCGAAACACACACACGAAAAATTACAAGAACGAAAGTAAAAAAAGAATCGAAAGTGACACAGAGATTTACGTGGTTCGGTCGAACAAACCTACATCCACAACCGCACTAGAAGTGTTTCATTCGCACGCGAGACCCCCATCGAGGCGCTAGCGCCCTCGAACTCCAGCTCATCAAGGCGTTTCTCGCCTCATCCTCCCCAAGCGATGCGACAGTCAATAATTCCTGGCAACTATCAGACTCCACATACTCAACAATCTCCCACTTGGAGGCTGATCACATCAACTGCACTCCAAAGTAAATCTAGTAAAACCTAAAACTACAACAACTCCAAGCTAGTGTTGTGCCTTCTCAAAAATTAACCATGAAGGCCAGTTGAAGCTTTCCAAAGCTTCAGCTTCTCAGTAGTAACTACCTTGGTTAACATATCCGCAGGATTCTCTGACCCAGGAATCTTCTTCAAGAACAAAGTACCATCACTAATTAGACCTCTAATGAAGTGATATCTCAACTGGATGTCCTTTGTCTTCGCATGGAACACAGGATTCTTTGTTAGATGAATGACACTATGACTATCACTGTATAGAGCACTGTCAAGCTGCTTCTTGCCCAACTCCCCAAGAAAGTTCTTCAACCAAATCATTTCCTTGCTAGCTTCCAAAATAGCCATATACTCAGCTTCTGTGGTTGAAAGTGCAACACTTTTCTGAAGTCGAGACATCCAACTAACTGTTGTGCCACCCACTGTGAAAACAAATCCTGTAGTACACTTCCTTATGTCTGAACAGGCTCCCAAATCTACATCAGAATATCCTTCCAAAACAACATCATTCCTACTGAAACATAACACAATTTTAGAAGTACCTTTCAAGTAGCGTAGCAACTACTTGACAGCTTCCCAATGCTTCCTTCCTGGATTAGACATGAATCTACTAACAACTCCCATTGCATGAGCAATGTCTAGTCTAGTGCATACCATTGCATACATTAAGCTACCAACTGTAGATGCAGAAGGGACTTTAGCCAGTGTTGCCTTGTCTTCATCCATCTCAAGTGACTGCTCCTTTGTGAGATTGAAGTGAACCCCCAAAGGTGTACCTCTGATTTGGCATCTTGCGTGGATAATGTTATGGAGCCTTTAGATCTATTCCTGCTGATATTCATGCCCAAAATCAGTTTTGCAACACCCAAATCCTTCATCTCAAACTCTTCAGATAGTTGTGTCTTCAATCTATTGATTTCATCAATATTAGAACCTGCAACGAACATATCATCAACATATAATAGTAATATGATGTAAGATGGACCAAAATATTTCAGATAATAGCATTGATCCATGTCACACTTCTTGTACCCTTTCCTACTCATAAAACTATCAAACTTCAAGTACCACTGCCTTAGTGCTTGCTTCAAACCATACAAACTCTTGGACAACTTGCAGACCAAGTTCTCCTTCCTAGCTATCTGGAAACCCTTTGGTTGCGCCATATAGATATTCTCATCAAGATCATCATGTAAGAACGTCATCTTAACATCTAGATACTCTAGATGTAGATCCTCTACAACCACAAATGCTCAACACAAGTCTAATGGTAGTCATTTTAACTACAGGTGAGAAAATCTAATTATAGTCAATACCTCTTTTCTGCTGAAAGCCTTTCACCACTAACCTTGCCTTATGTCTCTTGCTGCCATCATGTTCTTTCTTGACCCTGAACACCCACTTGTTTTGTAATGCCCTCTTTCCTGGTGGTAGGTCAGTCAAATACCAAGTTTGATTCTTCTCAAGTGAATTCATTTCCTCCTGCATAGCTAACTCCCACTGGGCTACATAATCCATCTGCAATGCCTCATGATTACACAGAGGTTCTCCATCATCAGTCAACAACAAGTAATTTGCTGAAGGAGAGAATCTCTAAAGAGGCCTACTAACTCTGCTGGATCTCCTCGCTTCAGCCACTAAGGTGACTGGGGTGTACTCTTCAATTATGTTGCCTCCTGAACTGCCACTTTTTCCTACAAGATCGTCTTCTATAATGTCCTCTTAGACTGCCTTTTCCTTCTCTGTTGGTTTCTTTTCAAGTCTGTCCTTGTACACTGCATTTTCATTAAATGTGACATCTCTACTTCTAATGATCTTTCTGTTCTGATCATCCCAGAATTGATATCCCATATCATCTGCACCATAGCCAATCAGAATGCACTTTCTTGCTTTCGGATCAAGAATATCAGAAACACAACCAAACACTTTCAAGTGAGAGAGACTTACATCCTTACCTTGCCATTCCTCCTTAGGAATCTTGAACCCAATGGGAACTAAGGGTCCTCGATTAATGAGAATGCTATTGTGCTCACTAAATCTGCCCAAAATGTCTTTGGCAATCCTGCATGAATTCTCATACTCTTTCCCCTCTTATTCAAGGTCCTATTCATTCTTTCAGCAACACCATTTTGCTGAGGTGTCTTAGGAATAGTTTTCAACATTCTAATTCCATTTTCAGCATAGTAATCAATAAACTCAGTACTACTATATTCACCATCATTATCAGACTTTAAACATTTAAGTTTTAATCCTGTTTCATTCTCAACTGCAGCCTTCCACGTCTTAAAGGTATTAAATACTTCTGATTTTTTCTTCAGAAAATAAACACATACCTTTTTGGTGGAATCATCAATGAAGGTGGCGTAGTATCGTGATCCTCCCAATAATGGGACTGATGTTGGCCCGTACACATCTGTATGAATAAGCTCCAACTTCTCAGCCTTGGGCATCTTCCCTGTCTTGGCAAAAGTAACTCTCTTCTGCTTCCCAAACACACATGCTTCGCAGAAACCAACTTCTACCTCCAGCTCTGGAATCTTCCCCTTTGAGACTAGCATCTTCATACCGTTCTCACTTATGTGACCAAGTCTTTGATGCCACAAAGTCGAAGGATGACAAACATCATCACTAACTGAATTTACTTCCTCTGCAAGTAATTCTACCATGTAAAGAATTCCCTTCTTCCAGCTACGAGCTACGACTAGATTACCCTTTGCCACTTTCCATTGGCCATCTCCGAATATACCCACAGAGATCAACATCCTCTTGAGTCCTGGAATATATCTAACATCAATCAATGTCCAGACTGTACCAACAGAAGTTCTAAGGTTTATATCTCCCATGCCTATGATGTCTAAAGCTTCATCATCTGCTATACGAACTTTGCTAAAATTCCCAACTCTGAAATTTTACATCGAATCCTTACAAGGAGAGGCATGGAAAGATGCACCAGAATCCATAATCCAGAAGTCAAACTTACCCTCAACGCAACAGACCAACGCGTCATCTACTTCTTCTTCTACTGCATTTACTTGTGTTGACATGCCTCTTTCCTTTAGGAATAGTAGGAGCAGTACATTGCCTTCTGAAGTGGTCGTTCTTCTGGCAATTCCAACAGGTAATATCCTTGCGATGTTTGGACTGCCCTCACTTCTTGGACTTTGATCTGCCACGCCCAGAATCTTGTCCCCTTTCAAACCTTCTGTCTCTACTTTCCGTGCTCAATAAGGAATCTGCTGATTCTCCAGCGTTCCTCCTACGAACATCCTCACTGAGAATTAAATCCCTAATTCCTTCGAAGGTCAATTTCGTAGTCCTACATGTACTTGCTATTTCCGTGGCAGTTCCTGACCAACTATCAGGTAACAAAGATAGCAAAAACAGGGTTTGTACTTCATCATCAAAATTAATATCTACTGACACTAATCTCGAAAGTAAGGAAATAAATTCATTCACATAATCTATAACACTAGCACCTTCTTGCATCTTCGTATTAACTAATTAACGAATCAAAAATACCTTATTTTACGCTGATGGCTTCTCGTACATGTTTGATAACACCTTTATCAAACCATATGTCATATTATCCTTGACGATGTTGTAGGCGACGTTCTTCGCCAACATCAATTTGACGACACCTAGAGCCTGCCGATCTAGCAACTCCCAATCTGCCTAAGGCATCGTATCCCGTTTCCAAAGTCGCTTCCATCAAACTTGTCGATCTTCACTTTCTCGTCTTCTGCCATTGCTCCCACTCGCTTAAAACATGAAGCTCTGATACCACTTGTTAAGACCGCCAAACACCACCTTAACTCCACATTAGTATCATATAGTCCGCTTCGAGCCAAGCCCACGGATTTGTTTTTGGGCACATCCCAAAAGGCCTCATACTAATAAAATTAAGTGGACACTTATATTCAAGGTAATTTCTCCTTGAATTTTCGATGTGGGACTGCGGTTTGCTACCCAACACTAAATCACCGTTAAACTCTTCTTCAATTCTCATTTCCAACGATAACAATAATCAACCCTTTTATTTTTTTCAAATGCCAATGAAGACAATAATCAAACTCCACCCTAACTTTGATATTATCAATCCGGTTCAACTTTGCTAAACTTTAGATAGACCTGGCTACAACTAGCTCTCTGTCTATCATACTCCATATGACTCTGATTGGTCCACCTACAATCACCTGGTGTTCAAGTACCACTAGTGAGTTGCAAATAAATAATGCTAAAACAAAATCAATAGGTCCATAATAAATTTGCTTTCAAAGTGTTGGAAAAATAGGACTCTATTTACAAAACAGAATAAATAAAGTAGAGATTTAAAAAAAAAAAAAAAAAAAAAAATGTTGTGTCATGACGTAATCACTGCCCTGAAAGCAAATTCCGAACGACCTTAGTGCAATCATTTTATTCGGTTGCTTTAGCAAGGTATACACAACTATCCTTTAACACATGCACTTGTGGAAAAACATTGGAAGAAAAAGAATACAATTGCACGAGAATAATTTTAACAAAATAGATGAAATTAAAACTCTTTCTAACTATTCTTAACTAGATATTTCCTCATATCTATGTAATGGGTAAAAGGTTTAACCTCTCTATTTAAATATGGTGACTCATCTCATATAAAAACCATCATGACTCGTCTATCTTTATTAGAGTAGATGGAGTTGTAATTACAAGATAACCTTCATCCTTATCAATGTGGGTAAATAGAGTTGTAATCGAATAGAGTTGTAATTACAAGATAACCTTTATTTTTATCAATGTGGCTAAATAGAGTTGTAATCAAAAGATAATTCTATCCAAGATAAATAAAACCGTGACTTATTTTAATAAGAATCAATTGAAATAATTAAAAAAATATATTTAAATAAAAGTCTAACCACATGAAAAGTTTGTCACTCCTAACATAAACTTGACATAATGGCGATGAGTTGAAAAGGTCTGAAGAAAGTCATCTTTTTTCTCCAAAAGATTCTCAACAAAAATGTTTTGCATGGAAGGGAAGTTAAAAAAAAAAAAAAAAAAAAAAGCAAAAAGGGTCAGTATCATCGAACAAGGATAAAAAGCACACGAATGTAGACAAAAACAGTACCTGAAGAGTTGATTTAAGATCAGTGATCCCCTTGCCTCCCTATCAAGAATAGTTTATAGAAATTACTCAAATGTAGATAGAACTAAAGCTATCAAAATTATTTTTAGTGCTGCTCGAAAAAATAGAACTTTAAATTCGTCCAATGTGATAACAATATCGCTTTAATTTCAATCATCCAAGGATGCCTTTCCCCCGGATGCATTAAACCACAAATATGATAATATGAGACTATATATGGAGCAAAGTATGGAGGAGATCGATGAACATATAACAAGTCAAACATCACACTGTTTCGAAGTAGCTCTTGCTTTTGCAAGGTGTTAATTAATGCAACACTGAACTTCTCACACAAAAATGATAAATGTAGATCATGAGGTGCAGTGAATGCCTATCACGTAACATAGTTTTTAGCTTCGGTTATTAAATCTTAATATTTCTATAGGAAAATTGGCCGGTTAAGTCCTGTAACTATTTTTGTTAATTAATTAAAGTCTAAAATTTTATTTTTAACATGGTATGTCCTATATCTATTTAACTTTCTCATGAATAAAAGTTATGAAAAATAGTGTAATACACGATTTTATTATAGATTTCAGTAAAGAAAGTCCATTATAAATGTTAAATTCAGTAGATGAAGATTATCGCATATTTCAATAAATGAAAAAAATTCTCATTGAATTTTCTTTAAAAAAAGACTAATGAAAGAATTATTAATATCTCAAAAACATAAGTAAAATAACTATTACCTTTATTCATTAACATAATTTTTCTTTATAGTACATATAAAATCCAAATATATTTCCCTAGAAGAAAAAACTTCAAAACACAAATTTACATATTTGAAAACATGCTAAACTATCAAAACAAATATTTTAAAATTAATTAAAAAAGTATTACATTTTGAATCTAACAAAAGTTATATATATTCCATTAAAATTCACACTAATTTGAGATGTACAACAATAATTTTTTAGATAAAAGAATGAATAAATTAGTTTCGTCCTAAAGAAAAAAAAAATACAAGAATAAATTAATCATTTAAGAAATTTTAAAAACATAACATGAAGAATATAATTTTGGTAAATTGTAAAATAATTACTAAAGTTAAATTTGGATAAATAGAGTAAATGTGAACTTTAAAAGAGATATAGATAATCATAACAAAAAATTAATATTTGAATATAATTTATTATTCCCCTATATATATCATTTATTATTCCCCTATATATATATATATATATAT
>JAXGGT010000438.1:0-28483 GCA_035583425.1 Marsdenia floribunda | reverse complement strand
AAAGAAAGAGAAGAGAGACAAAGTATTTGAAGAAACGTGAATTGAAGAAATAAAGAAACAGAAGAGAAAATCAGAGAAGAATTAGAGAGGGAAGGAGCGAGAGGAAGCAAGAAACGAAGTAAGAGAGAGAGAGAGAGAGCGCGGAAAGGAAAAATAAAAACTGTCTGAGAATAACAATGGTTGGGGGATTAAATAGTAAAAATTCAAAGCATTAATAGAAAACAACGGTCAAATATTTTCTAGTGCATCTACAAGTGTCAATAATATCTTTTCTTGATTTTCTCCTTTCAAAATTACATTTAATTATTTTTAAAAATTAAAACAGTGTCTAAATATACTCTTAGTATAGCTTTTATACAAAACATTTCGTTAATTTAAATACAATATAAACAAAATATATATATATATATATATATATATATCTATTTACCAAAAATATATATATATATATATATATATCTTGTCAATTTGTTTCAATATCGATTGTCATCAGATGAGAAAGATGTTCGAACATTTTTTTTTTTAGCAAAATTTCTAGTTAAATCCTTAATCATTTGATGGAGGGAAAATTAAAAGGGGAATAGTTTACAATTTTTTAATTATTTAAAACTTAAAAAGACGATTTTGCCCTTAATTTTTTTTTTTTGTTGATCGATCCTCCAGCATTGACATAAATTTTTTTTTCCGGCCAAAAAGACAAAATTTGAAACTCGTAAAAAATTAAAAGACCTAAAAAATATGCTAAAAAATTTGAGAATCAAACGTAGAACTCGAAAATAGTTTAGAACCAAATATATGACATTTTACCTTGATTTATTACAACATTTTAGAATAGAATACAACTAACGCATCAAAATAGGGCACTTTATAGGCAACACTCTCTCTCTTTCCCCATCATGATAATAAAGAAAAAGCAGAAGAAAAAAAAAATTCAAAAGAAGAAAGAAATATGAAGCAACAGAAGATACTGTAGATCTAATCTCAAATCATTCATTGCCTTTCTTTCTATAAGTTCTCACACACACATACAGACACATATACATGCATACATAATCATGAATTTTTCTCCCATAGATCATCATATCTGGATTCCTTCTTTTCACAATACATAAATCTTTATTAAGCTATTTTTTCTTAATGCCACCATAATGTCATGTTGCGTGTCATTCATCAATATTCTTGGTGGATTGACAACGTTTTTGTGTGTACATGTTTTTGTGTATATATGTATATATTTCTTTGGATATTGAATTGATATTGAAAACTCGAGCTTTTCATAAGTTTAATGAATTCTTTTTTTTTTTTTAAGCCCGCGAGGTATTTGATTTATTGATCTGTGAGATTTGGGCGAACAAGTCTCTGTTGATTCCGTTGGTTTCAAATGAATTTCCAAAAGATGAACCACAATTTTTGTGATTTTAATCCTTGTGATCTCTATTTATGACATGATTTCTAACAAGAAATTGAATTCAAGAAAGTTATAATTTCCAATTTTAGAGAGAAAAGAAAATAAAGAAAACATTGCAAGCAATCAAAACCCACATGTAGGAAGTCATCTCAGATTAAACTGGTTATTCTATTCAGCAAGAGAGGCCAGAGTCAAAATTATTCATGGGCCAATGTGCATTGGCGTCTGTTTGCCCTTAATTATTGTGTGTTAATTATTGTTTAATCAAGTAGGAAGTCGTCTCACATTTTGAGCTCCCTTAAGATTTGGCAATGGCGGTGCCAAATACCGAAGCTTATCTAGAAGCTCACAAATTTGCAAGGGCAAAACAAGAGTTGATTGCTGAAGCATGTGACAGTTTGGCTTTGGCACTACAAAGGATGAAGAATTATGCAGATCAACATAGGTGTAATGTGGATTGGAGGTTGGTGACTTGGTATTGCTGAATTTAACTCCTCAGAGTTGGAAGAAGATCAGCAGTAAGGTTGTTCTTCGTGGGCTAATTCCTCAGTTTGATGGACCTTTTGAGGTCATAAAGAGACTTAGCAAAGTGGCATACGTACACAAGTTGTCTGATAGGTTGAATATTCATCCTATATTCCACGTTAGCTTTTTGAAAAAGTTTAACAAGGGTGAATTGGAAACTTCAAAGCAATACACTACACGGGTACCACCAGTGATCTAGGAGCAGTTTAACAAGCTGGTAGAGAAGATTCTGGACTATAGGACGATGGGGCAGAGTAAGAAGAACTGGAGGACAGACTTCCTTGTGCAATGGAAAGGCAAACCTGAACTTGATGCTACGTGGAGAGAGATGTTACTCTTTGGCAATTTGAAGATGAGATTGTTGAGTACTGGAGGAAGCAGAAGTCAACGAGGACATCAACATCTTCAAGTAGGGGAGGTTTGTGAGACCTTTTGTCTGGGGGCACGAGGCATGCACGGAGGCAGGGGTTTGTCAACTGTGCAGAGATATTGTCTATGTATCTGAGACATGTCATAGGTGTTAGGGACATCTATGGAAGATAAACTTATGTGTTGGGGTGCCTTAAGTGGTGTATGACATGACTATGCTTGTGCACGCATGGCATGCCTTGGTTGTGTGCCTTAGCTATGGAGTGTGTCAAAATAGAGTGGCACACAAAGGTTCGAAGGTTCAATGGACAAACTGGGTTAGTAGACTTAGATGGTTCGTGTAGGATCGCTGTGACCAAGCACTGGGTGCGAGTTAGCATAAACCAAGGTCAAGTCAGGCAGGCAGTTCAGTTAGAAGATTTGATCTACCTTGGTTGGTTCTAAAAGATGCTAGAATATTTTTGATGAAGACTTGGTCTTAGAGACCTAGTGGACGAAGGAAGTGTTGCAGGCTTGGTTTACGGGCCTTAAAGATCTTTGCACATGTGTCATGATCTCGACCATCAATGAGATCATCTCTTCTCTATATAAACCAAGAGAAGAGCTCATTCATTCATTCAGAAGTATTCATTCTCTAGTGGAGTTAGAGAGAGGCTCTAAAGTGGAGTTCTAGAGAGAGAAAGGGCGTTAAGGCATAGATAGGAAGACTAGTTGTGAGTTTGTTCTTATCAGGGCTAGGGGTGTTAGCCGAGTGACCTCTGTTCGTAGGCACTCAAGTTTGTAATTGTATCCTTTTCTATTTGGAATAGTGAAGGTTGGACGCATTGGCTCGTAATTACTATGTGTGAATTGTTATTGCCATCTTTCTACAACGTCTGAGAGATTTTGAGTTGTGTTTTAGCGCGTGCATGTTAGGACAGACACCTCATGACAAAAGGTATAGTGATGCTAATTGGATCTCAGACACAAATGAGTAAAGATCCACAAGTGGATTTATATATACCCTTGGTGGGGTGTTGTAGCATGAAAATCATCCATGCAAACAATTATTGCAAGATCATCCATGGAATCAGAATTCATAGTACAGAAGCACCACAATTTGGATTTTATGAATTTTTGCTATTAGTCCCTATTCATTGTGTTGTCTACATTAGTTGTCCTACTTTTAGGAATTTCTTTCTTTTGTCATTATTCTTAAACTTGCTTCTTTAGAAATACTTCTAGATTCAATGAGGTTATTAATAGTAGAAACTAAAGAGGAAGAGAGTTGCTTATCCTTTAAACAATTTACCTCCTTTCTTCTCAGATGATTAATTAACTCTTACAAAGAAATTTCTTTCTTCTTGTGATTAAATCTTCTTCTGTCTCATATAAACAGAGAACTTATATATTTTGGCACTAGGTGAAATATAAAACACAAGAAGCAAAAATATTTTCGATTCCCCTTTTGGTGCTTCTCTTCCTAAAGATATTCAGTTCAACACCAGAATATTATCTGTGTTAAAAGATTTTTCTTCTAATTTTATTATCGTAGGGTCTTTTATAGAGAAAAATCTTTGTCCAAGACTTCTTTTGCAGGAAGCAAAGATCATCAACATGATCTCATCCATGGAGAATCGTTCTAGTTGGCATTATTAATGCTTATTTTATTTTCGTGTTAAAATCTTTAATTCTATTATTTTCATGCTCTCCATAATTAATAAGTTCAATCTCATAGAAAATAAAAAATAAAAACAAAAGGAATTATCACTCATAAAAATAGATAAAAAAGGAAGAAAAAATTAAAAAATTAAACCCTTCTGTAGCACTCAAATTATTTTTATATATCTCAAGCAAATTTTAACATTATTTCTTCAACACAGTCGATCAAAAAATCTTATATAGTAAAATAAGTGGCTCACAAACTTCATAAATGAAGGGCAAAAAGAAAGAAAACAAATAATAAAAATAAAAATAAATCATTGTAGTACTGCTTGTAGGGAATTAAAATTATCAAAAAGAATTCTACACCATATAGTCCAACATGTAACCTAAAATTGAATTTGTGTGGTTACTAATCTAAACAAATTCTCAAGCAGAACATATGAAATTAAAAGTATTATTACAAAGGGGCATACTTACAAATTTTATTAAATTTTATAATAAAATTAATGGTAAATTGGCATAAATAGTCCCTAAACTATGGCTATATGGTTTAATTGGTCCCTTATTTAATTTTTTGGCTACATTGGTCCTCAAATTATTTTAAATCATGTGAGATTGGTCTTTTCAACCAAAATTTATGTTAAATTACTATTAATATCAAAATAAAACAAAAAAAATGTCTAAGGGCATTTTTTTTCTTTTCAATTTTAAAAGTTAAAACAAAAAAAAAAAGAATTATGCTTCTTCTTCTTATTCTTCTTCTTGTGAACAGTCCAATCTCAATTGATCTTCGTTTTGTTGAAGTTCGAACTGTGATACGCTTCAAAGTTTTTCGATCTCTTGTCATTTTAGACCGCCTTTGGTCAGAATGTCGACTTGGTGCACGAGCTTGGGGTCTCGAAGTATGATGAGACTCTCTGACTTCGCTAGGAGCCCTGTGAGATCTAGATCCTTGGCCCCTAGACTGACCATGAATTGGATTCATTCTATAAGTGGCACTTCCACTTCTTTATGAATTTTGCAGAGTTTTGCTCCTATGTACAGAGTGAACACTTTAACCTTTGCTTGGAACTGGATTCACTAGAGGATTTTATGGAACTTGTCGAGCCTCTTCTCATCGTGTACCATAAACATTCATAAATATAGGTGGTGGCAGTGTTTTTCCCAGTTGCTCCATTTATTGTTTCAAGTTGAACTAGTTTTCCATAGCTTGTTGTTTTTTTTTTGTAGGCATTCAACTTCTTCTCTGAGTCTACTTACTACATTTTCATCAACTCTTTCATGAGTTTGAGACATTCAACTATTTAACTGGTCTCTGAAATCATGGAAAACAAATTGTGGTCCCAAACATTCAGCTACTAGTTGTCATGGAACTAGAGTTACTACTTGTGATGACTAAGTTCTCGTCATCGATCGCTAAGTTTATGCTTTTGCTGCATGTGTCCTTCGTGACACAAAATGTTGAGAGATTTGTCTTGAAATTTTGATAGAAGTTTTCTTTGAAGAAGAAGGTTTAATGGATGAAAATACATAGTTTGTTTATACGAGAGAATAATCTAGGTTTCATACATTTCCCAATAACGAAAACAAACTGATCTTGCAAAAGATTAGTCTTTAAAGAAAATGGTGATAATTGTGAAGAAGTAAACTCTAGTTTTTGATAGAAATAATGAGCTTCTGAATGCTTCCACCCTACACAAAGTTCGTGGGAGATTTTTATCTCTAGTACACCCACAAACAATCAAGTTAGTTTCTCTATCAGATTTTGAAGAGGATATATAATAAAGATAAAATGAAGAATAGCAAGTGAAGATGTTCTTGTAATTCTAGGTTTTTCCCTGTAAAGAGATAATAATTGTTTTCTTTTGATAAAAGTAACATACCTCATTTGAGTTTTCACTCAACTTATATAAGCAATAGTTGATATCATTTTGGGATTTGTATTTTCCCAGATTTGTGCCATTTGTCAATTATCTTATGCTTAGATAATTGCATGTTTGACACTTGTATTTCTCAATGGATTTCAAAATAGAATTAAAAATGAGAAATTAGCCCACTAATAATTCCTTTTATAAATTGTTTCACTTAAAACCTGTGTCATGTGGTCTAAAATTCTATTTGTTGTATTCCAATCTACAACAAAGTAGAGGTTCCGATGTACTCCTTCACAATTACCCGAAGTCTAGGATTAGTTAATATTTTCATTAACTTAGATTTAGTTGTTCAGTGGCTCCTCACATAAGGAATTAGATCAAACTCCATTGCTGATATGGAAAATGTATCATAAAAATTTGTCATTGTCACCTAAACCCCTCTTTTATTTGTTCTTGAAAAAACATGCTTCCTTTAAATTGTTTAACGGCACAATCACTTCACTTTTTAAATTTCTTCTCTTTCTTCCTTGATTGAGATAAACAATAATATTATTTCACTCTCCTCAAAACACCCTTCTTCTTTAAATACCTGTTCACTCCTCTTTTTCATTTTTATTTTCGCCATTTCGGCCTCTTAAGCTTTTTTGCAACTTTTGAACTTTAGCATGTTCCTTCTACTTTTCTCAATTCATCGTCAACTTAAAGCTTCAGATCTGTTCCTATTTCAGAGGTATAATTTTTCAGTCGTGATTTTTTTGAGAATTTTTTCTTTTTCCTCTACAACGCCATTTTTGCTTTCTGTTTCTCCATTTTCCTAATTTTTCTCAGTTCTAAAAATAATGGGTGTTAAACATGTGAGTAGGAAGGTAGTTAGGGCATTGAGTATCCCTGGTCTAATTCTCTACAAATTGCATCATGACTCTTGGAGGATTTCTAAGAATGTGTAGAGACGGGTAAAACAAATCGATGAGAGATAGATATGGAGATAGTCGAGATAGACTGTAGAAAATTAGGTTTAAGTCCTGAGATGATCAGTCTGTTAGGCTCCCAAATGATTGAATGTTTTGAAGAGAAATGGATTCATGAGTATATAGAAGATTTTTTGTTTTCTAAAATCTTGCCTTCTATTAACATCGAACCTTCCTTGATTGAAGTTTCAAACTCTAATATGGCTGATTCTAATGAAATCTCATTAATAACGACCCAAAACAAGAAATGGTTGAATTAGGTTCTCTTAATAATGAATCCGAGGTTGAGAATGTTGTAGATGCAAGGGATCATTTGAAAATGGTTCCGAGTAAGTGGTAGAGGAGGATGATGATTTTGCATATGAAGAAGAAAATACTTCAATGTCCGATAATGAAGTAGGTGAACCCTCTGAAGCTATTGAAGAAGTTGAGCTAGTCACTACTGTTGCTCCAAGATCTACTCCGAAGTTTACTCCAAAAGTTACTATTGCAGTTTCAAGTACTCTTGAGGAGACAATAACTGAAACAAGTGTTCCTTGAGTGACAATGGGTGTTGCTAGTACATCTGAAGCAACTGCTATTAGACTATATACTTCTGACTTGAAGAAAGCCAAACCTTTAGACTTATCGAGAGACCTTGTAAGAAATAAAATTTGAAGTCTGAACCTTGTGGAATTTTTGCTTTAATCCAAAACCAAATGGATTCATGCGAACTAGTTGCACTTTGCATAGGCAATAACAAAGATGAAACTACGTATGGTACTTGGTTATATCCCTCTATAGTCTCTATGTCAACTAAACACATTCCCGTACCTCTTTCTCATTTTGATGTCAGTTTGTACCTTCCATTAGATCCTTCTTTTGTAGATTTCCTCATTTTTATCCGAGCTCAACCTGCTCATGTTCTTACCGATGTTGTCCGATATATAATGTCTTTACTTGTTCTTTGAAGAAGGCTAGGAGTTGAAACTCTGAAAATATCATTAGATATTATTTTTCTTCACTCTTCATGGTCGATCATACTTTTTCAATGTGACCTCGGACCAATGTTGTTTCTCTTTTTGATTCAATCCCAATAAAGTTGACTAGAGAGAAAAGTGGACTCTTGCGTAGTTAAAGACCGGTTTTCCTTTTCCTGCCTTAATCAACCAACTTTGCAAGTGGGATCCTCTTAGTTCTAACCCCAAACTTTCTAAGTGTAACAAAAAGTTCATAAAGACAATAGAAGATAACTTTGGTAAAGATCCTTTGAGACAAATGAAGCTCTACTCTATAGAAGATCTTTTAACTAAGTAGAGTTTGAAATGGTGTTGTGTAGGGGAATGTGAGGAAAGGAAAAATGAATTAGGCCTTGTTGAGGATGCTGAATATAACATGTGGGCACTTCATTCTCGAAGGTTTTTCTCAAATGAATGTCTGAACTGCAAAGAAGAAACCTTACTAGGCTACCAAACTGCAGTTGGTAGTTAATTATTTCCTGACTTCTTCTTTACTTCGCTTTACTTTTTTCCTTGATAAGTAACTTTGCTACTTTTGTTTTATCATTCATCTCTTTTTTATTTGTTTGTGGAGATGCATTTTGCAAAGCTCCAAGAGTTTAGGGATAAGCAAAAAGTTGAAAAAATCAGCAAGCTGACCAAGAAGCCAATAAATCCTCATGTTCCTCTTACCAAGAAACAAATTGAAGATAAGGGAAACGATAAATGTGATGAGAAGGAGAAAGGCAAAGAGGAGGCTGAGATTTCTCCCAAGGCTATTAACAAGAAGAGCAAATCCTTCGAAAGCTCCAAAAGTTCCAACTCTTCTACTTCGGAGGTACCTCCCCATAAACTCATTGTACAAAATGATCATGAGAAGAGGAGGATCCTGAGGTTTCCAAAAATAAGAAGGAATGAAGAAGTTGTCCATGTTTCAGATAGTTGTCACACCCCGGAACCGAGGTGCGGCACAACCATGCCCTCAAAGTTTCCTCTAAGAGCACAAGGTCTCTTTCTCAACTCAATCAAAAATTTAGCTCCATCTATAGAACGAAAGAAATCTAAATCCTCAATTCAATAAATAATTCAAAAATAATATCAAGACTATAATCACAAAGAAATCAAAATAGAGTTAGGGGTACAACCCTAAGCTTATTAAAAACTAAACAAATCCAAACAGAGTAATCTAATCACTAGAATCGAGGTTCTCATTTATTCTCTAACTCATTATCACTAGTATCTACAAAAAAGGAGAAATAAAGGGAAAGGGAGTGAGCTAGAAAGCCTAGTGAATAAACAGAATATCTCTCTTTTCCTTATTTTTCAAAATATCAAAAAATAGAAGTAAAGTCAAAAATATATTCTCAGAATGACATTTAATCAAAAATAAACTTCCCCATAACAAAGCTTTCTTATCAAACAAAACATATCAAATTCAAATAATTTTTCTTTTAAGTAGGCTCAAGCAAGTGTAGGGACTCATTAGTTTAATCGAATTCAGCCCTTGTTGTACTCCCCTCTAGGACGGTCAAAACTTATAAAAGTACGAGTTTTTTCACTATGCTCTTGGGTTCAAAACTTATAATTTGGAACATGTCCCTCCAACTAATTCTTAACAAACATGAGCCCCAAAAACTTATATATTTTTAGGGAAAGCTTAAATAATTTTAACAAAATAAATTTTCTTCAAATAAAGAAAATAGAAATCTTTAGGTAAAAATCTTTATGAAGCTTAAAAAAAAAAAAAAAAAAAAAAAAAAATCAGAAGGCTAATAAAAATCTTCATGAAATAAATCTTTTAAGAAAAGAATACAAGAAGAATTTAAATAATTTTTATCAAGAAACGAAAACTCAATTCAATGAAACAAAAGAAATAAGAATTCAAAGAATTTTAACAAGAAATGAAAATCAAGAATTGAAAATTCAATCTGATGAAATGAAAGAAATAAGAATTCAAAGAATTTTATGATTAAGAAAACAGAATGCAAACAGAATCAAAATATCTATTTTACTCACATTTTATAGTTTAAAGAATTAGGGATATCAAAAACAAATCAATTCGTTTGGACAGAAACAAAAACAAGAATTTATCAAGAAAATAAAAAAGTTGAAATATTCTATTTACTCACCTATATGATCTCCGATCAAAATATGGAATCTCACCTATTTGATCTCTAAATTCCAACCTCGTTAACACTCCTCAATCAAATTTTCTCTAATCGCTCTTCTCATAAATCCGTCTCTTAAATAGATAACTATAGGATTTATCTTAAAAGAAAAATATAATTGTTAATTGTTAAAATCTAATATTAGTAGAACTCATTATTAGATAAAATAACTTCGGGATAAATACCACTAATTACGTAATCCATTACCCTTAGTAATTAATAAAGTTTTAAAATTCTTTAATTGCCCCTAACTTGGGTCTATGTATTACAATAGTCCTGTCTAAAGTCAAACTACTTCAAAGGGGGTTGATGTACAAAATCCTACTATTTCCAAAGATATTCCACTTCAACTAGGTTCATCGAGCAAAGGTCCTTCTTAGCTTCAGAAGGATTTTCAATATCCATTAACAATCAAGGATTATCATAGTCTTGCATATGAGGTGATTAACTCTTCGCCAACACTTGATGGCCATGAAATCAACAAGCCTCAAATTGCAAGGTATGTAGGATTGGTCCCATAACATCAAAGTGTTGATCGGGAAACAAAATGTTCAGATATCATGCAATCGAAATGGAGGTCTTCTTTCTTAGGTGAAGTCTAAATTTTCTTTAGTCTTCTCATACTCCTCTTATTATTAGTTTAAAGTCATTTTGGCAGCTTCTTCATACATTCTCCATTTGAGTTCTATAGGTTCCATTGCGGAGTCTGCTAAGGCTTTTGCCATTGGTTTGGAGAATAAATATGAACAATCGAAATCCCAAGCTTTTGATTAGGGAAAAGTTCAAGGATAAAGAGAGGTAAGCTAGCTTCCTCGTTAATGTTAGAAATAAAATGGCAGCATAGTTTGATGCAGAGAAAGCTGCTCATCAGAAAGATCAAATTGAGATTGAAGCTTTGAAGACCAAGCTTTCATCTTATGAGGCATCAATTGAACATTTGAGAGACGCTAATAGCAAGTGATTGATTCTAAAAATGCTGCTAATATCCAAGTCAACAGACTAGAGAAGAAAGTCTAATACTTCTAGTTTGCAGACTATACTAAGAAGGTGGTGGAGGAGTTTAGGAAATCGGAGGCCTATCAAGAGGCAATTACTTTGAAATCCTTTGCCTATCTAAGTGGAGGTGCTGCTTATATAGCACGACAGCTGCATCATTTTTTCAAGGATAAGACTCTATTACTACAAGCTTTGATTTATTTTTTGCTATGAAGGAAGCACGAGGTGAAGCTAATTTCATCCCATTTATAGAAGAGAAGTTGAAGGAAATTCATGATTTAGATGTCAAGAACAGTGATGAGCCATAGATTCCTCCAACTTTGATTGAACCAAATTTCTTTACTCTTGTTGATAATCTACATCCTTCCTCAATTGTCAATGACAACTCCGATGATGCTGACCTGGCTACCACTGAGCAGGTATTTATAAATGACAATTCTTTGCAACAAGTAGTTAACAAGACACCGTCTACTCCTGCAGTTGAAGCTTATGAAGCGAAGCTTCCTCCTTCAGTTGATCTCGTTGTTCCTTCTTCAACCTCTGCTAAACAAAATCCATCTTCCAGTACTTAGTTTTTATTTCTCTAATTTTTAATAGAATAGATTTTTGGAAATTTTCTCGTCTCTCTTTTGAATGAAAATTACTTTTTGTTTTAATAACAAGATCTTTTTCTTGTACTTAACTTATTTTCTCTTTATCTCTTGTCTTTGAATAAGAAAAATTATAACAATGCCCTTTATTTTAGACAAAAAGATTTGAATTTTGATAACTTCATGAATTTAATAATGCAAATCACATAAATAGTCAAAGTATTTCACTTCAACTTTGTAATAAGCAATAAATATTAAGCTAACAAGATTTATCTTATTAAATTAATAGATTATATTCGAAGTACATGTTTATTCGAAGTTGTACATTTTCTACAAATAAACATTGTTCATTTACATGTAGTACTTTTTTAGATGGTCAGAATGCTAGGATTAGGCAATAATGTTCCATCTTCTTTTGCTAGCTTTAATGTACCTGGAAGAACTTTGTCTTTTATTTGATATGGCCCTTCCCAATTTGAAGAATTTTTAGTGGCCTCCATTTGACAACCTGTTACTTCAATCTTTCGTAGGGCACAATATCCTATTTGTAGAGGTCGTCTTCGGACATTCTTGTCATGCATAGCTGAACTTTGTTTGTTGTTTATATGTTTCAAGTCGAAGTTTAGCAAATTTGTTTTTTCATCTAAATTGAGGTCGATTGTTCTTGTATTTTGAATTTCTCTGTATCATAACTTGTTACTCTATATGTGGGCAGTACGAGTTTGGTTGGTGCAACTACTTCATAGCCATGTACTAGAGAGTAAGGAGTCTATTCGATGGGGCCCGTAGTTGAAGTCCGAACTACCCATAAAACAAACTTCAATTCAGCAACTCATATACTAGACTTTGCTTCAAGGGTTTTCTTTAAAGCTTTCAAAACCAATTTATTGCCAGCTTCAACTGGTCCATTTCCTTGAGGATAAGCCATAGCAGATTTCCAATGTTTGATATTCAATCTATTCTATTCTTCTATGAATTTTCTTAAAAATTTGTTTCCATGATCAGTAATCAGAGCTCAGGGAACTCCAAATCGACATTGAAAGAAATCATGGAAAAAAATTAAAGTGTTTTCTTCTGTTGGATATACCAGTGGTTTGGCTTTAATCCATTTAGAAAAATAATCAACGGCTACAATTAAATATTCATATTCATTTCTGGCCTTAGAAAATTTTTCCATCAAATCAATTCTCACATATTAAATGGCCATGTTGGAATCACAGAATTTTGTTCAATAGAAGGAAGAGAAGGACTATCCTTACACTTCTGATAGCTTTTACATATCTAAATTAAATAGTCAGCATCCTGGTGAAATGTAGGCCAATAATATCCCCGATAGATCACCTATTCTGCCAAAGCTCGGGCCCCTAGATGTCCTCCACAAATTCCTTCATGCATCTCTTCAACGACTCCTTTCATTGTGGAAAGTAGGATACATCTTAACAGGGGTTTTGTGAATGATCTTCGATAAAGTATTCCATCATGAACAATATATTGAGCTAATTGTCTTCGAATTTGCTTTGCTTCTTCAAGATGAGCGGGTAAAGTTCCTTGTTCAATAAAATATATTTAATCTCATCGATCTAAGACCTCATTTCATTATTTATAACAAAAATACCACCATCTTGTGATATAGCAGGGAACATTATTTACTTCAATGTGAATGTTTACTTCATTTGGTACTTCACCAGATACAATTTTTGACAAAATATCTGCTTTACCATTATAACTTTGATCAATTTTGTAAATTACGAAATTTTAAAATTTCTTTTTCATTTCATGTACATATTTTGCATATTGCTTCAAATTTTTTGAATCAACAACATACTCTTCATTAACCTGCCGCACAACTATTTGTAAATCACTGAGAACTTTCAAGGATGATATGTCGACTTGATTTGCCCATTTCATTCCCAACAAAAGGGTTTCATACTCCGTTTGATTATTGGAAATTGAAAAATTTAATCTTATACTTCTTTCCTTCATTTATTGAGTTATTGAAGTCAAGACTAATCCTACCCCAACTCCATTTGCATTTACTGCTCTATCAAGTGCTAATATCCAAATTTGAACATTTTCTAGTAGTTGCGGAGTGTATAGAATGTTGGCTTGATTCGTTTGCTTCGTAGTAAATGAAGTCTCAGGAAGGAAAGCGGACAATAGCTGTGCTTTTAAAGTTGTGCGAGGTTTAAAAGTTATGTTGAATCCAGACAACTCTATTGACCATATGAGCATTCTACCAGATTGATCAAGTTTGTGGTAAATTTGCCTTAGTGGTGCAGTTGTGTGAATAGTAATTGGGGGAGATTCGAAATTGCGAGTTGTAACAACCAAAGCATGAGCTAATTTTTCTATATTGACATATTGCTTACATAATAAACCGAAACATGTTTCTTGTCAACTTCTCGAATTAATACAGAAGCTACAGCTAAGTTAGAAACAATTAAATATACATAAAGCATTTCTCCTAATTTTGGTGAACTAAGTAGAGGAGGGTTTGTAAGATATTCTCTTAGTTTTTCCCATGCCTCTTTACATTCATTAGTCCAGACAAAATTTTAGGTAGCTATCTTCAAGACCTTGAAGAATGATAAACATTATTCTGCAAATTTTGAGACGAATCTTCCTAAAGCTGCAATCCATCCGTTGAGTCTTTGAACATCCTTTATGCACTTCGACTCTTTCAAATTCATTAAGGCTGAAATTTTTTCAAGATTGGCTTCAATTCCTCTTTCTGTCATCATAAATCCTAAAATCTTGCCAAATCGTACTCCAAAAGTGCACTTTGCTAGATTAAGCTTCAAATTGTACAAAGTTTCTTGCAAATCTTGTAAATATGAGGCTCCTTTTTGTGTTTTGATAACAATGTCATCGACATAAGCTTTCACATTTTTCCTAATTTACACTTTCAAAACCTTATTTACTATTCTTTGATACATCACTCTGACATTTTTCAGCCCAAATGGAATAGCATTATAGCAACAAATTGCTCCTGCAGCTCAAAATGAGGTACGTATATCTTGATCTAGTGATACCCTGAAAAGGCATCCAAGAAACTTTACATCCCATAACCAACATTAGCATCCACTAATTGATCAGTTCTTGGGAGAGGATAACAATCCTTTAGGCATGCCTTGTTCAAATCAGTAAAATCCACACACATACGCCACTTTCCACTTGATTTTTTCGCCATAACTACATTGGCCAACCATGTGGGATATTTTACTTCCTTTATAAATTTTTCTTTGACCAATTTGCTACCACTTCACACATGCCCTTCTCCTTATCTTCTCCAAATCTTTGTTCTTTATGATGGATAGGTGTTACCAAAGGATCAAGATTCAACTTGTGGACTACTAACTCTTCCTTAAGTCTAGTCATATGATCTTTTGACTAGGCAAAGTGGTCTTGATATTCCTTCAAGAAATCTTCAACCTTTGTAGCTTCCTCAAGTGGTATATCATTTCCAATCTTGATCTTTTGCTCTGGAATTATGGATTGATAATAATTTCTTTGTACTCCGTCTCCTCTCCCAGAGCAAAAGTCATATCAACTTCCATGGGTTGCACTTCTCGTTGATTTTGCCTTTTCTTTGCTCGAACGAAGTACGTTAGGACACTTTGATGGTTTCATTTTACCTCTCCTACTTCGTTTTGAGTTGGAAATTTAACTCTTTAATGCAGTAATGATCTTACTTCAACTTATAGGCTAAGTCCTTTAAGTCACTTTCAATTCAATTGTTCCCTTAACTTTGATTTTGTGTGCAGTGAATCCCTCTAGTCGAGTGGAACTTGAGGTGGTTTGGCAATCTTTCAATCTTTGGCAATCTTTCAATCCCATTTCTTTGTAACACTTATAAAACAAAATATACTTCGAAGCTCCAGTGTCTACCAAAACTCATCAAACAAGGCATCTATCGATGTTCAAAAATGTCATAGCTGCTTCAAGGTCAATAGGATTCGTTCACATCTCTAAAGTTGGTGCTAACTCAGATCAAGAAAAGGTCATTACTCCAAAATAATGAACACTTTCTTCAATGAATTGATTTGTTTTCGAAGATGAGTCACGAAAGATGTCTTAATAGTTATTACATTTATCACCCTTTCCTTCCCTTTATCTTAGTTTTGCAAAGTACCTTGTGTCTTGTATTCATTGAGTCTTTCTTCCTTAATCATTTTCTCAATGGATCTCTTCAAATGAATACAATTTTGTGTTAGATGACCATGGTCCTGATGAAATGAACAATATTTGCTAGGATCACAAAATTGTTGTGATCTTGGGTGCATCGGTTATGGGTCTAGTACTCTATATCTTTCTTTCAGCATAAAAACGAGGTCTTCTTTGGGCACATTGAGTGAAGTAAATGATTCAGTCTTGCAAATTCGATTCTTTCCTCCTTTCTTATTGTCCAAAGCCACAGGAGCTTTCCTTTTATCTTGATTATTAGCTTGCTTCTTTTTTTTACTCCTTTTGGCCTGGTTTTTCCTCAACTGTATTCCTTTCCGCAAGTGTAACTTTTCAAGCAACGTTAAACATCTTGCCCAATGTTTTTGGTTTTCGCAATTGAAGCTTGATTATAGTGTTGCACTTCGAAATCCTCCTTCAAGACAAATGAGTACAGTAGCGAAGTAAACTAGGTTAAGGCTTTTTCAGACAATATGCTAGAAAATGCTTTGCATAACAAAGCCCTATCATTAGTCACAAGTCCCATAGAGCACTTGTATCTGCACATGTGTTCTTAAGAGGTACTTTTCCATTATAAAGCACAAATTGAGGCAATTTAAAATTCAAATCTTGTGCCTTTTCTCTTATCCATCTTGTGAACGGTCTAATCTCAATTGATCTTTGTTCTGTTGAAGTTCAATCTATGATTGTCAGCTTCGAAGTTCTTCGATCTCTTGTCCTTTTAGACCCCCTTTGATCAAAATGTCGACTTGGTGCATGAGGTGGAGGTCTCAAAGCATGATGAGACTCTCCAACTTCACGAGGAGCCCTATGAGACCGAGATCCCTGGTCCCTAGGCTAACCATGAATTGGATTCATTCAATAAGTAGCACTTCCACTTCTTTATGAATTCTACAAAGTTTTGCTCTTGTGTCCAGAGAGAACACTTTGACCTCTGCTTGGAACTGGATTCACTAGAGTATTTTTTGGAACTTGTCAAGCCTCTATTCGTTGTGTACCATCAACATTCATAAATATAGGTAGTGGTAGGTTTGTCCCAATTCCTCTATCTATTGTTTCAAGTTGAACCTATTCTCCATAACTTGTTGCTTCTTCTGTAGACATTCCACTTCTTCTCTGAGTCTACGTACTTCATTTTCATCAGTTCTTTCATGAGTTTGAGACATTTGCTTGTTTAACTAGTCTCTTAGATTATGGGAAACAGATTGTTGTCCCAAATGTTTCGGCTACCGACCATCTTGGAGTTGGAGTCGCTACTTGTGATGATTGAGTTCTTGGCATTGATCGCTGAGTTTCTACTGCTGCATGTGTCCTTCGTGACATAGAACATTGAGACATTTCTCTTCACATTTTGATAGAAGTTTTCTTTGAAGAAGAAGGTTTAATGAATGAAAATACTGAGTTTGTTCATATGAGAGAATAAAATGGGTTTCAAACATTTCCCAATAATAGAACCAAACTGATCTTGTAAAAGATTAGTCTTTAAAGAAAATGGTGATTATGAAGAAGTTAACTCTAGTTTTTGACAGGAATAATGAGCTTCTGAATGCATCCACCCTACACAAAGTTCACAAGAGATTTTCCTAGTAAACCCTCCAACAATCAAGTTAGTTTCTCGATCAAATTTTGAAGAGGATATAAAATGAAGATAGAATGAAGAACAACAAGTGAAGATGTTCTTGTAATTCTAAGTTTTTGCCTGTAAAGAGATAGTAATTGTTTTCTTTTGATAAAAGTAACATACTTCATTTAGTTTTCACTTAGCTTATATAAGCAATATGTTATATCATTTTGGGATTTGTGTTTTCTCAGATTTTTGCCATTTGTCAATTATCTTATGCTTAGATAATTGCATTTTTGACACTTGTATCCCTCAATGGATTTCAAAATAGAATTAAAAATGAGAAATTATCCTACTAAGAATTCACTGTATAAGTTGTTTCACTTATAACTTGGGTCACATGGGCTAAAATTCTATTTGTTGTATTTTGGTCTATAACAAAGTAGAGGTTTTGAAGTACTCCCTCACAATTACCCGAAGTCCAAGATTAGTTAATATTTTCATTACCATAGATTTAGCTGTTCACTAACGTTAATCATGGAGGAAATTTGCCAACCAAAAATTTGTTGTTTTTTTACATTTCTGTAATCAACGACCGTCCACTTAAGATTAACAAAAATAATTTCTTTAAAAGAGAATGATAAAAAAAAAATAATGACTTCCCTTGTTTGTTTGTAGAGAATTGTTTAATTTAACATTTAACGTGATATATATACAGTAAAATGGAGGAATTTGGAAGAAGAAGAAGAAGAAGAATGGAGAATTTACAAATGAAGTTAGGACGGAAGAGAGGTTTATTTTAATTTACTGTTTAAAGGACAAAAATATCCTTGCAAGTTGGCACATCAAATGCACGTGTTTAACGAAAATTTTGGGTTAATGAAATTTTTGGATGAAAATACAAGATCTGTATATTTTAATAGATAAGGTGCAAAAGCTGGACAATAAAGAATTAGGGTGCAAAACTTGAATTCTTGAAAAGTTCAGGTGTTACCCTAATGATTTATCCTTTTATTCATTTGTATCTAATTTAATATTTTTTTTAATAATTATCATAATTTATTTTTTAAAAATATTAATATTTTTTTGCATAGATATATGGTATCAGAGCCATGGAGGAAGCTTGTTCCACCATTTTATTTGGAATCTTCATCGGATAATGGGAATTGTGTGCTCCGATTATTCTAAGAACCAATTTAAAACCCATGGCAAATAGAATTTGGTATGGAAGAGTAGCAATGGGTGAAAATGTTTCTCAACATCTGATAGTTTGTAATTTGTTTTGAAAATGTTAAAGGAGTTAAGTAATTGGGGTTTTTGGTTAATGAATTCCAAGATGGTACTGAAATTGTCCCACTAATGTGCAAACCAGTAAGGAAAATTTTTAGGATTACATGTCTTAGTATCAAAATAAATTAACCATGTATGTTGGTTTTTTTCATTTTGGATATAGAGGGTATTGAACTAAACCTATTGATAGTATGTAAATGGTATGTCATAGAATGGCTCTTTTTGGTGTTTGTCTGGGAAACTCAAGGGCTAACTGATGTTGAATTCCCACTGATGTGGGGAATGACTTGTAGGATTTTAAATGTTGAATATGTGGGGTTTTGGTGGCCTTCCACAAGGAAGAAATGTTTGATTTCTATGGAATTTGTCAATTCAAGGATAGCTTGGTAAAATGAGGGAGTTTTTTCGATAAGCCGAGGTTTGTAATACCAGTTTTTCCCAAAGAATTTTTGGAGTGTTGTGAAGGGAAGAATCTTTCGATAGTGATGATGTTTTGTGTTTATTGTTTGATAATGTATGAGGAGGTTGGGTTTGACTGTGTTTGTGGTTTAAGAATAATTTGTGATGAAGTTTCAAGTGTTTGTGAAGGAATCATACCTTTAAATGTGGACATTTGTAAAAGAGTTTCAATGATGGATTGGACATTAGGAATTGGTGTCGTTGATTCCTGCTTCATCTTTGAACTAGCTGATGAACTTTCAGCTTTTGTGGTTTCTTTTACAACATATAGTAGGTCTTATCGATATCAACATAGTCCTTAAACCATCGAAGTTCAATGGCTAGACTAGATACATAGTCAACAAGATCTAAATAATTAAAACAATTATCAAAAGTAACATATCGAAATTTAGATAGCTCTTTTTGAAATCTAGGTAACGCGTTAGGGTTTTCATCATTGATGGAACAACAAATCTTTACATTTTTTGCCTTCGTCAGATTTATTTCATTTGGATGATTGCATAACTTCATATGATGAAAACAAAAACTTCTTAATAAGAATGAATAAGGATCCACTTTGCTTCCATACCTGGAAAGAAAATCAGGTGGTTTTTGATGGCGTTGCTTTTGGCGTTTGTGGTTTTTGTTGCTCAGGTTTAGGCTACACTACTTTCCTCGACATGGTATTTGTTCTAGAGAAATTCTGTTGTAAGGAAATTTGGGATAGAATTGGTATCTCCTTTGATAAACTCAACATCAAAATCAAAAATACTTAATACAGCTTGCTATCGAGCAAAACTTTGTTTTGAGGCAAAGTTTTTGACATCTTTTTGTAAAACTTCTTTTGTAGATTTGCAATCAATGCGAAGAAGGAATTTTTGATTTAATAGATCACTTTGAAGTTTTTGAATGCATAAAAAAATGCTCAAAATTTCTTTTTTAATGGTGGAGTAAGCTTTTTGAGTATCATTCCAATGCTCATATGTAAATTGAACAATACATTCTTTGTTATCCTATTTTTGTTTTAAAATACCACCATAACAAATATTAGAGGCCTCAGTCTTAACAATTTTGGGGAGGGAGGGATCATGAATATGAAGGTATGGGATTTTAGCAATGAGGGATTTAATCTTTTCAATTAAATATGTATGTTCATCTATCCAATGTGTAGGATTTTTGTGAAGTCGATTATGTAAAGGTTTTTCCATTCGGATGATATTAGGATAAAAGTCTACAACATAATTTAGACTGCCCAAAAATCTTTGTAATTAGGTTTTGTAAAGAATTTTATCAGGGAATTTAAAGGCAAAACTTAAAGATCTTTCAATAGGAACAATTGTTCCTTGACAGATATAATGACCTAAGAATTTGGTTTTTGTCTAAAACAATGACAATTTAGATTTAGACAAGACTAATCCAATTTTTTTAGAAACAAAAAAGAATGTCTTTAAATGTTTAAAATGTTCATCAATGCTAGTAGAGAAAATTAAAGGATCATCAATGTAAACAATGCAAAATTTAGAGTAGTCATTGAAAATATCATTCATAATTCTTTGGAATTCAAAGGGGGCATTTTTTAGGCCAAAAGGCATTAACTTCCATTCATATTGGTCAAAAAGCATTGTAAAGGTTGTCTTATACCTATCTTATTCGAAAATTTGGATTTGTTAGAACCCGGACTTCATGTCAAATTTGGAAAAATGTATGCAGAATGTAGTTTTTACAATAGGTCTTTTTTGTTTGGAATAGGGTAACGAATCCATTGGAGAGTTTGATTGAGGGGTTTATAGTTAATAACTAAACATGGTGTACCCCTTTCTATTTCAAAATTTTTATTGACATAAAAAGCAGCACAACTCCAGGGAGATCGGGATTTGGTAATTAAACCAGTCTTGTATTTCTTTCCTACAATGTTGTTCTAGATCGGAATTCATTTGAATGAGTCTAGCTTTTGTTGGGATTTGTTTCTCAGTAAAATCGGGTTCATAAGGTAAGTCAACTATGTGTTGTTTTCGAGACCAAAAAAAAGCATTAGGTAAATCAGAACATAGTTGGTTTTCAAAGGTTTTTTGTAGGGTAGCTATTTTCTCTTGTATGTCAAGCGTTTTTAATTTTGCTTCAATGTTTTTAACTGAAACAGAATGTCTGAGTTCTTGTAGTTGAAATTTTTTTGATTTAATTATATTATTAATTGAATCTTTATGGATGGAACAAGCTTTGATGAGATTTAGATTCCTGGTTTTAGGTTTTTCATGGAAAGGGAAAGATAGTTTTTTGGCTTGGGTTTTGAAGGATATGGAATCGTTATTAACTTTATAAGGTGTAATTAGGTATATGAATGGTGTGCCTAATATGACATTCTGGTGTATATCACTAATGAGAACAAATTGAGTTTTTATAGAAATATTTAAATTTATAACTAAGGCTTCTGTTTTTTATTGAACTTGGAGTTTGGAATTGTTTGCAGTAGAGCCTCTGGTTGGGGTTTCTTCTTGGAATTTTGTTGGCACTAGATTTGTTTGGATACAATTTAAATTAGCATCGGTATCAAAAAGAACAATTGTATCAATGTGGTAACTTTTGGAAAATTGGAGGGATATTCGGATAATGTATTTTCTAGAAGTGATTTCACAGAGAACAAAAAGGAAATTAGGAGGGGCTTTTCCAAGATTATCAATGACATTTTGACTGGGAGGATTTTGAAATGGAGTTGGCAGTTCTTCACTTTCAGAGTGGGAATTAATTTTCAAGAGGAGTTTAATAGCTTCAGAGTCTTATTCTTGTTTCGCTTGTAATTCTTTTAATTCTGTCTTTACTTGTCTTATTTCAATATAGAGTTCATGTATGGTTATAGAATTGGGTTTTGATTTTTTTTTGTTTGAGCAAGGATATTGGTAAGATCATAAGTATTTGAGGCTTTCATAGGAATTATTTGTTTTTAGTAGGTTGATCAGAAATAGTAGTCAGGAGTTTATCACATAATTGTTTTTGTAGAATTGGATCATCTATCTTAGTTAAGACTTCTAAAAAGAGTTTGTTGTTCTTTTAAAAGGACATAAATGTGGTGTTTGGAGGAATCATCAAGATGAGAAGTAGAAGAAGAACTGGAGTTTCGTAATTCATCTATTTGCAGGGATTTTTCATCTTCGCTATTGGTAGAACTAGAGCAGGGATTTTCAGAATCAATAATGTGGACATTTTTTGAAATATTTCTTCATCTAAATTTAATTCTTGGATTTTTCTATTAAGTTTACAGTATCTACTGCTATGACCTTTTTTGTGACACTTAACACACTCTATGTCTTTGTATTTAGATGAGTTATGGTTTTGTGTTTTTCTAAAATGTTTTGTAGGAAATTTGGAAGGCAAAGGTTTGGATGTTTTATAATAATCTTCTGTGGATTTCCTTGGATCTTTATATTTTTAGACCTATTTCTAGAAAAGTCTAGTTTTTTGGTTTTTGGTTTTCTACAGGTTCCATTATAGGATTGTTAGACTAGATTTTGGAGATCGGCGTCAAATTTTCTACAAAAAGTTTCGAATTTAGCTTTTGTTTTTCTTAGTTCCTATTTGAGATGTTTTTGGAGTTTAAGATCTTGGCAGATTTTGAGATCTTCTTCTTGGACTAGGCTAACTAGTTCTCCAAATGTATATTGAGAATAAAGAATGATTTTTTGACCGAAGGTATCTCTAATTTTGTTACGAACTTTTTCCCCTAAAAGGGTGGGTAGTCCTGCAAGGAATTTTTCTTTTCGGAAAGATTGATTGGAATCTTCTCTTAGCATTACTCTAGCTAAGAAAGTGTTTCTATACAACTGAAAATCACTAAGTTTTCTACATCTTAGATTTGAAATGAGTTCAGCATTTTTATATCTAATATGTGAAGGGTCACCAATAAAGTGAAGGGAGATGGATAGAATTAACCTTGAACAGCATCAGAAATGGTAGCTTGTTGACTATATAAGATGGTATTTCCATCATCATCAATTTTTGTGACTGTAAGAATTTCTTCTCTTTGTTGTGATGTAAGTTAGTAATCCCACCATCCTTTAAGCTGGCTAGTAAACCCGGCTATTAAAAGTTCTGCTATAGCTTTATCTTTAGTACCTAGTTAGGTGTTGTATGCATTTGCAACCATGGTCATTTGTTGGAGGGTACTAATAATTTGGTATTCACTTTGACCATCTATGTTCCAATCATATATAGAAGAGGCATTAAATCTATATTAAGTTAAAGGTTTTGCTATTCCTATGTCAGGAGGACTTTTAGGAACAACATAGCCAGACTGGAATGGTACTACATGTTGTTTCCAATCAAGTTTGTGTATTTAGGGTGTTGTAGTATCAAATTTTTCTAAGACATCGCTTATATCAGAATCGTTTTCTAAGGTATTAATTTTTAATGGTGCAGAAGGAGTTTCAAAGATAGATAGGGTATTTACCTTATGAGAAGTTTCAAAAGAATTTGGGGCAATAATATTTGAGGCTTGACCCGATTTTACAGAAAGTCTGCTTGATTCAATTCGACTGAGATGATTTTTAATAACTTTCTTTAATTCAGGATCATTTTCCTTAATGGTCTTGACAACGGAAGGGGATAACTGGTATGGTTTAAAAATGGGATTTTTTATTTGAGACTTAGATGAAGTAGAAGATCCTATTGATGGAGTCCTAGATTTAAGAGTTTTTTCCGATGCGGTCTTATTGTTTTCCTATGGTATTGAGATGGGTATTAGTGAAGTTATTTTGAAGAATGGAATTTTTTGCATTTGTTTTGGGATCTTCAAAAGGGTTTTTATAAGGAATAGCTTCTATATGTTGTCTTGCAATTTCTAATTTAATAATAAAGGAGGATGATTTGAAAAAAATTTTTTGAGAATTTGCTAGGGTTTCCCAATCAAGAGAGTTTTCTAAAATGGGGGAAATATCTTTAAGGAAAATTAATGTGATGTTTGGAACTGTAAATTTAAACCAATCAAAAAATAAAATATGGAATTTATGAGTATTTATAAAATTATAATATTCGTCTTGAATTTGCTTTCTAGTGTCTAAAAATGTTTCAAAAAACCATTTTCGTTTCTCACAATTATGTGAGGCATAAAAATCTTCATGTAAATATTGTTTATTTACAAAAAAAAAAAAAAAAAAAAAAAAAAATATTTTTAAATGACATTAGTTCATTTTGTAAACAATTTTCTGTAACTGATGAAAATGACGGGCTAGTAGGTTCACTATGTCTTTGTCAAGTAGATCTGGCGTATATGGGTCGTGGAATTTGACGAGAATAATCAACATTTTCCATACAAAGAGTGGATCTGTGTATAGGGATACTATATGTAGAAAATCTATGTTTTTCAAGTAAATTTTCTTGGAGGGATCTAAGATCTATGGTATTTGAGGTGGAGGCATCATCAGGAAAGGTTATTGTATGTGGGTGTCTTCTAGAGAAAGTAAGATCTACATAACCATATGTAAATTGTTGGATATGGGCTAATTTTGTGTTTGGTTGTGAGGTTTCTGGCTGGTGTAGGGCAGTAGCTCCTTCAAGGTGCCATTTTTCTAGTAAAGTAATGTCGTCCCATTTAATAGACCTGGCTATAACAACATTGGATTTGGAGAGGTCTGTTTGAAGGAGGAGGGTTTCACCTTTTTTACTTTGAAATTTTGCTTTTGTACCAAATACAAATGTCATGACTTTGTAATAGACTCGAAAAATTAATGCAATTGGAATACTGCCTCCTAAAATTTTGTAATTATGTGTTTTTATTTGAACTACGAGAGATTTTAAAAAAAGTTTATCTTGTAAAGAAACAGTAAAATGTGGATAAGTATCAAGATGAATAGGTCCGCCATAGAGACTAGATTCAACAAATGCAAGTAAGGAATCATTAAATTCAATGAAACGCATATCTCTTAAATAGGCTAAAACAGGCTTATTTAAACCAAGGTGATTTAAGGGTTTAAATCCGACTTGTACTAGACCTATGTGTAAATATTGAAAAACTTTGGTTTCATGTTTTTCTATGGCTTCTTGGAGAGAAGGTGTATGGTTTCAAAAGGTTTTGTGATTTCGATTTGGGATTTTTGGGTTTTCATGACATGTTTGGATTTGAAGAAAGAGAAGGAGTTTTTGTAGATTTGATCTCGGGAAACTTTAGGAAGGTTCCAATTATCTATAGTTTTTTCTGAGTCTTCTATGTTTTCAGTAATTTCTATCACTACTTCTTCGGTGTTTTTGGTCTTCTTATGGTCAGTAGAAGAACTGGTATTTGAGTTGCTGGAGTCGGATCTAGAGAATAGACTATTCATTTTAGTTATTTTTGGTGTTATGTTTTGGATCTACCTACAATCTGTTGGAAACCAAGGGTAGAAACTGCCCAAAACACTAGGGACTTATAACCTAGGCACATCAACAACAAAATACTCAGTAGATATCAAAAATAATACTTCAAAATGACAACAATGAAATAGATCTATGGAAAAAAAAAAAAAAAAAAAAAATCTTCAATACTAAACAAAAAAACCCCTCTAATTTTTTTATGCTATAGAGTGGAAAAATAACATAGAGATAATTGGAAGAATAGAGTAAAGAATAATTCCTTTTTCTTTTTCTTTTTCTTTTTCTTTTTCTTGTTTTGGTGTTTGTCTTTTTTGGTAGTGAAAAAATAGGCAAATTGGTATAAATAGTTCCCAAACTATGGTCATTTGGTGACATTGGTCCTTGAATTAATGTTTTGGTGATATTGGTCCTTGAATTATGTTAAATTGTGTGGGATTGGTCCTTCTGTTAAAAAATTTTTGTTATCCTACTATTAATTTTTTAAAAAAAAAGGAAAAAATTGTCCAAGAGCATTTTAATCATTTCACAATAACATTATTCAAATATATATATATATATATATATTATTGATACAAATACATATACATATAGTCATTTCTATCATTCTCTTCACTGTACGTATATACATATAAATTGGATTTTTTTTTTTTGTAAAACTCTTGTGAAATGACTAAAATTTCCTTAAACATCTTTTTTTTTTTTTTTTTTTTTTTTAAATTAACGGTAAGATAATAGAAATTTTTAACAAAAGGACCATTCTCACACAATTTAACATAATTCAGGGACCAATGTCACCAAATGACTATAATTTGGGGACTATTTATACCAATTTGCATGGAAAAATATGACAACATTTGATATGAAATTGAAGGATAGATACTGTGATGAAGAAGAAAGTTTGAGTGTGAATAGCTAATGGAAGTGGAAAAGACGGTGAGTTGTGAATAATTAAGGGCTTAATGCCTTTGAAAGTGGAACAAACTGGAAGAGATAGTGAATGAATTTGTGTATTAGAATTCTTTCACAAAAAAACAAGTTTAAACACAACAATTAATATAATATATTGAATTTTATATATTTAATTAAAACAAATATCGAATCAGATATGAGTTAGATAAATATTTATAATTTTGTATTGAAACTTAATTAATATTTTATTTTTAGTACTAGTTGAGGTTAGATTTGGATATAAAAAAATTAGACTCGAATTCATTATTAATATGTGTACCTAATAATAGCCACAACTTCAAACAAAATTATATCAATATAAAATACTAATAGGTAATATTAATGCAATACCTCTGGAATGAGAATATATCAAATAATGCAAACTTTTATATAAAATATGCTATCATGTTCATAAATATGGAGAGATAAAGAAAAAGAGAAAGGGAAAAAAAAAGGTATATAAAATTAAAAAGTCTCTGTCTTTAATAGAAATTTACTCACAACTTTAATTTTTTTTTTTTATATATAAAGTTTAACAGACAATCTACCATTATTTATTACTTATGATAAAAAAAAAAAATCATAAATTCGAGTTCTTAATAAAAAAATAAAAAATTCAATAATTTTTTCATTCACCATTATTCATATCATGACCCAAAACCCAGTGTGACATGCCACGTATTGAGGGACTTAAAACATAAGGCAACATAACTGTTTCATAAATTCAAGATCTAGAGAATGAAATCCTCAATAAAAAACTTTCTATTGTCTCCAATCAAACAAATCAACCCAAGTTGAAGTCAATGATCACAACTCAAAACTCAAAAACTAAAAATATCTCAAAAATATAAAGACTACAATTCCAACAAATGAAAACAACTATTGACTTCATATCATGAGTCTTATTCAATTCATTAACTAATACTCTTTAGTAAAAACCTGCAAAACATGAATATATAATATAATGAGTTGTGAGGCTCAATAAACAATTCCAACTCTTCCAATAAGAATAAATAATTTAGAAAGACACATTAAATCATTGTAAAACTTTTCCTGGTAAAAAAAAAAAAAAAATAGAAATAGAAACATTAATCATAATAAAAATAATAAATGTAAAATATTTTATGACTTTAAGTTCTGCAACATAAATCCAAGACAGACATGAGACATAATCAATACAAGAAATGTGGATCAAGAAGTCTTAAGAAATGCCTCTACTAATCCAACTCTATCCCACTTAGGTGAGTCATAACATAAACATAATCATACATGTTGTCATGTCTACTCACCGAAAAACAGGTGTAACGAGAACTAATCCTCTAAGCTTATCAAGATATAAGAGCCAACACCATGTAAAGTATAAATGTCCCAAAACATACCTATATAAAATACATAAATCATATATAGTATAAAACACCATCCTTATTCTTTGCGATACATAATACATAAATACCAAGAAAAACAATCCAACTACATTTACAAATGAAATCATTAATAATAAAAAAATTTCATTCGTTTTATCAAAAGGGAAAAGTTAAAATCACTCACCACCACCAAGTGATTAACTAGGTAATCTTGATTCCAAGAATAATTGTCACCTAGAATAATAATTATGCTCAAACTAATCATTCAAATACTTACTCTAATAATCTCATCAAAGTCTAAAAATGTCTAACTTATTCTATAATAATAGACTCCTAAATTAAAAATAATTAATTATATAAATTATCATAGTTACTAAAATATTTTTAGAATGTTAAATAATCATAATTTCATTAATAAATATATTTAATATAATTATATATTAAATGCTGAAATTATAAATTATGAAATTATAAAATACTATAATTTCTAAAATTATTTTTGCTATTATAATTATTAAAATTATGAATACTTCAAATATATTTACTAAAATTTAAATTTACTTTATATATATTACAAAATAATTAATAATATATGTATATATATAAGAATCATATTGTTTAAAATACATATATATATATATATATATATATATATATATATATAAAGTGAGGCTATGAATGGTCTCTTCTACATATATATATACTTAAAAAATATAAATAGATAATATTTATATATTGCTACAATTTAATAAAATTATTTATTTATATATAAAGCAGAGATTGTTCATGTCTGTACATATATACTAATAAAATAATGAATAATATATATATATATATATATA
>JAXGGT010000368.1:0-28595 GCA_035583425.1 Marsdenia floribunda | reverse complement strand
TCTTTGCCACCCTTCGATAGAAACTTTTCCTTCCATCCATGAGTTTTCTTCCAAATGCGATTCTTGAGATAGGAAAAGACCTGGGTTTTAGATTTACCAAGAAGATAAGGTAAACCCAAATAAGTCCCTTCCCCATTACACAAACGCATACCCAACTTAGCGAGAACATATCGGCGACGGTTTAGAGCAACATTCTTGGAGAAAAAAACTGAAGATTTCACCACATTGATTTGTTGTCCGGAGGCGCGTTCATAAACCTTCAAAAATTAATATATTTAAAATATTTGGTATATTGATATATATTTATATTCTAAATCACCTTTATTTTATTTTATTTTATTTATTTATTTGTAGTGGATTGCAAAGATTACAATCAAAGATATATCAACACTAATACTTACTGAGTTAGACAAGCTTACAAAATTTGAAAGACAACAAGGTTGGTACATTGATGTAAGAGATCGTGCAACTAGATCTATTAAAGATACGGTAATGTATAAAACACTTTGCTGAATATATACTTCAATTTTGAAAGAAAAAAGCATTTATGACATTAATGTTATTGTTCTATTGCAGTTCTACATCCATTTACAATCAAAAATGAAGGCTAGATCCCTTGTTGAGATTTACTATTTCATTGAAACTGGTGAGCGTCCCACGAAAGGGGTAATAACTACATTTATGGCAGAAATAATAAAAAGTGATTGATGTGGTAAGATTCATGTATATCTTTCGATTATAAAGTATTAATTTGTATTTAGACTTATGTACCATCTGTGATGCATAATGCATTGATTGATTCCATTATAGGGTTCCAGCAACAAGAAAGCAAGAGGAAACAAATTAGTTGATATGAGAGAGGTTGGCTTTTATGATGAAAAGAATAAAAGAATTTATCAAAAGCCAAGTATACCCATAAAAAGTCAACTTTCAACTTCGAGAGATACTAAAAGAGGTAGATTTTAAATTTATTCTTCTCGGAATAAGTTATAATTTTCTATAACAAACTTGATAATGCAATTCATAATGTTTGCATTGTTTGGTTATATATAGGAAACAAAAGGAGGAAAATAGGAGAAGGGCTTTTTAAGCATGATAATGTTGATTCCATCTCTGGAAATGCAGAAGTCTATACTCTATATGATTTCTAGACATTGATATGAAAACTATATGTAGGAGGTGAATGAGTATCAACATTGAAACTTTGGATTTTCAATAGTTTTTATTTCGATATATGGAACAATATTTATGGCTGGATATTGTACTTTGGACAAGGATTTGTTATTGGAAGAATGTATTTAGAATTTCATTATTTTTATCATCATTTTGGTTTCCAAGAGTTACTTTGCTTTTATATATTGTTGCATTATGTTTCTTTGAAAAAAAGACTTGGAAACGAAGTGGAAATGAGAGTTTGGCACCGCAGGAGCTGCTTGAGTGCAATTGTTGCTTTCTTGTGGTGGTTGTTGTATCGAACAACCACTATCTATTAATGAAAAAGTAAATGATAAGACACTTCGTCAAAAGTATGGATGTTACGAAGAAAATTAACTAATAACTATCCTTATTATTTTATTTTTGTATGCCTTTAAAGAAATTTTATGATATATTTTGTTGGATATAGACAATAAGTTATTGCTATGGTAGTAGCAACTTTATCTATATAAAACTATGAAATGTCATATGTATGAGTCATTTTAAGGGTGAAAAAGTCTTGTATAAAATAGAAAAATATATTTACTTTTCTTTGAAGAAGATGAAGTTACGATTCAAATTATATTGAAAAGCTTTTATGGAAAATTATTTTAATTAGTGGACTTGTCACTGTAAACCAATGATAACAAATAAATATGAACGCAATGTTTTTGTAGCGGTTACTTGAGTAAAAACCTTATTAGGGTACATATATATATGAACAATTGAATTTGGAGAAATGGACATATACTTTATTTTCTTTATGCACAACTTTGTAACAATGCTTTACAATTTAATCCATTTGATTGTCAGGTTGATTCGTGTCCCAAAGATCTGCCTATAATAAAGATGATAATACGGTACATGTGACTAAAAAAAAACTTATAATGTGATATCGTACTCTTGTGGGGAAGATTAATGTATTTGAAAGATGATTATGTTGCTTTATGTTGTAAGTTTAATGACTTATCCATGTAAAATACAATGGGACAATTAGCCTTGAAACAGGATATGCGACTGATGATGCCTAATTTGTATCCAGCACTTGTGGTTAATTAAATGGCTAGATTATAAGAAAACACAATGTCATGCCCCGAAACCGAGGCGCGACATGACCGTACCCTCAAGGTTTCCCCTAAGAGTACAAGGTCTTTTTTTCATCACTTAATCAAAAATTAGCCTCCAATATAGAATTAGAGAAATCTAAATCCTCAATAAAACAGATAATTCTAAAAATAAATACAAACGCAATATCATTACTATAATCTTCCAAAGAAATTCTAAAACAAAGTTAGGGTATAATCTCAAAGTAAAATTCTCATCTAATTACGTGAATTGAAGTCCCCTCTTATTCTCTTACTCATCATCACTAGCATCTGCAAAAGAGGGAGAAATAAAGGGAGGGGGATGAGCTAGAAAGCCCAGTGAATAAACAGAATATCCAATTTTCTTGTTTTTCAAAACATTTGAAAATCAATAAACGAAAAGAATAATTTTCAAAATATGAATTAACAAGTCAAAACAGACTTCCCCTTAACAAATTCAAAAGACAAACAAAATATTACAAATTCAAATCCTTTTCTTTTCGTAGGCTCAAGCAAGTATAATCGCTCGATGGTTTACCAAATTCGGCCCTAGCTGTACTCCCGCCAGGATGACCAGAACTTATATCAAAGTGTGAGCTTTTTCACCATCCTCAATGGGTTCAAAAACTTTATAGTTTGGAAACATGTTTTCTCTAACTAATTCCTAAACAGACTTGAGCCAAAAACTTATTATACTTTAGGGAAGACTTTAAATAATTTAATCAAGAATTTTAAAGAAATCAAAGCAAATAAAAATCATAATTAAAGATTTTTAAGAAAGTAAGTCTTAAAAAGAAATAAGAAAATAAATCATTAGTAAAAGAAAATAATAATAATAATAATAAAATAATCATTAATCTTATTATTAAAAATAAATAAATAAAGAAAACAAATTTTAAAACTTTTATATATATTTATATACGTATAATAATAATAATAATAATAAAAGAAAAGAGAAGGCAGCGGCCTTCCTTTTTAAAAAGAAAATATTATTTTTCTTTTTTTTTAAAAAAAAAAATTCAAGAAAAAATTTGTTTTTAAAACAAAACGGATTCAAGAAATTTGTCAAGAAATCGAAGGAAATTGAATATCTATTTAATTTCCTCTACAATTTCGAATCAAAGTCTGATGTCCAAACTGTTTGATCCCTGAATTCCCACCTAATTATAATAAATCAATTTAGTCCTTTTAATTAAACCAAATTGAAACCTAAAGGAATTGATTTAACTCTTTGATTTTCTTCAATCGAATTTCCTTTAATGACTTTTCTCATAAATTCATCTCTTAAATATATATCTATAGGATTTATCTTAAAAGAAAAAGAAAATTATAAAATATTAAAACTAATATGAGTAGGACTCCTTATTAGATTCAATAACTTATTAAAATCTCAAGATCTAATATCAGTAGGACTTCTTATTAAATCAAATAACTTATAGATAAATTGCAATAATTACATAATGCATAACCTTTAATAATTTTAAATTCCTCAATTGCCCCTAACGTGGGTGTGGGTATCACATACTACCCTCCTTACAAAAGTTTCGTCCTCAAAACTTTGAACATTATAATTCCTTAAGAAATAAACATGCTTCCGCTGCGCAATCTAAAATAATATCTTAATCTATAGGTCAAATAAATTTTAATACTTATCAATAGTCTGCCACCAAACTAAAATATGCAATCATCACTTAAGTATTCTAAGGATTCGCAACATTTTGCTCTAATACCACTAAATGTCACGACTCGAAACTGAGGTGCGACACGACCGTACGGTCAAGGTTTCCCCCAAGAATACAAGGTCTTTTTTTTCTTAACTTAATCCAAAATAATTAGCCCCAAATATAGAATTAGAGAAATCTAAATACTCAATATAATAGATAATTCCAAAAATAAATACAAACACAATATCTTAACTATAATCTTCCAAAGAAATTCTGAAACAGAGTTAGGGGGTACAATCTCAAAATAAAATTTTGATCTAATTACGTGAATTGAAGTCCCCACTTATTCTCTTACTCATCATCACTAGCATCTTCAAAAGAGGGAAAAGTAAAGGGAGGGTGGTGAGCTAGAAAGCCCAGCGAATAAACAGAATATCCAATTTCCTTATTTTTCAAAACATTCGACAATCAATAAACGAAAAGAATAATTTTTGAAATATGAATTAACAAGTGCAAAACAGACTTCGTCTTAACAAATTCAAAAGACAAACAAAATATCACAAATTCAAATCATTTTCTATTAGTAGGCTCAAGCAAGTATAGTTACTCGTTGGTTAACGAATTCGACCCTAGTTGTACTCCCGCCAGGACGACCAGAACTTATATCAAAGTGTGAGCTTTTTCACTATGCTCAATGGGCTCAGAAACTTATAATTTGGAAACATGTTTCCTCCAATTAATTCCTAAACAGACTTGAGCCAAAAACTTATTTTACTTTAGGGAAGACTTTAAATAATTTAATCAAGAATTTTCAAGAAATCAAAGGAAATAAAAATCATAATTAAAGATTTTCAAGAAAGTAATTCTTAAAAAGAAATAAGAAAATAAATCTTTAGTAAAAGAAAATAATAATAATAATAAAATAATCATTAATCTTATCATTAAAAATAAATAAATAAAGAAAACAAATTTTAAAACTTTTATATGTATATACGTATAATAATAATAATAAAAAGAAAAGAGAAGGCGGCGGCCTTTTTTTCAAAAAAAAAAAAATATTCTTTTTCTTTTTTTTTTTAAATTCAAGAAAATAATTTGTTTTTAAAACAAAACGGATTCAGGAAATTTGTCAAGAAATCGAAGGAAATCGAATATCTATTTACTCACCTCTACAATTTCGAGTCAAAGTCTGATGTCCAAACTATTCGATCCCTGAATTCCTACCTAATTATAATAAATCAATTTAGGTCCTTTTAATTAAACCAAATTGAAACCTAAAGGAAACAGACGATTAATTTAACTCTTTGATTCTCTTCAGTCGAATTTCCTCTAATGACTTTTCTCAGAAATTGATCTCTTAAATAGACATCTATAGGATTTATCTTAAAAATAATTATAAAATATTAAAACTAATATGAGTAGGATTCCTTATTAGATTCAATAACTTATTAAAATCTCAAGATCTAATATCAGTAGGACTTCTTATTAAATCAAATAACTTATAGATAAGTACCAATAATTACATAATCTATAACCTTTAATAATTTAATAAAATTCCTCAATTGCCCCTAATGTGGGTGTGGGTATCACACACAACCTATTTTAAATTTCATAAATGATTTTTAATTATTTTAGATATTATTAAAGAAAGGATAAAAAAGTCAATTAAAAAAGAAAGAGTTGAGGAACATTAGAACTTGCACTGCTTCTTTCTGCTCTATTCTTAATGGATGATGGATTTCAGCAGCAGGAGCAACTGAAAAACGGAAGAGCTCCTTACTTTCTTATGAATTCTGATCTATTATGGCTATGAATCTCTATCTCATTCATTTCCGATTAGTCTATAATATTTAGGGATCGATTATAAAGAAGATTTTTAACAAATACTGAATCGAACTAGAAGTTATTCCATTGAATTCAAGATCTTGCTTACTATTCTCTTAGCTACTTGAATCAATCATATACTCAAATATAATCATGACATATATATAAATATATGACAGATACATCTGATCAAAGCAAAATTGAGAGAAATAAAAAAAAAAAAAAAAAAAGATTCCAATTATGTTCATTGTGTTCAGTTGAGAACAATAACAATGAAAATGGAATATAAGCATAGATTAATTTGAAGATGTCCTTCAAAGACAAACAAAACATGCATGTCCGAAACCTTTTTTTTTAAAAAATTTTTTTTGGGAACAAGAATTGAAGATTACTCTTATCACTTCCCGACCACACCTTCTTGTATTTATTTATTTTTTTTAAATCCATAAATTATTATTATTACATTGTCATTGAATCACGGAACATTGCTGTTTGGATAAAATATTATAATGAATATAATATATATATATATATATATATATATATAAATATAATAAGCGTTTCATATAAAATACTTTAAAAGTTTTGCTTGATTTCATATTTTAAATCATTCTTCACATATTATTTTTTTTAGATTTTTTGTAAAATAAGTTTTATCTTGTAATAATAAACATATTTTCGGACAAGTGAAATGGAAATATATATGTATATATATTTCTCGAAATGAAAAAAGTGAAAGACAAAACATTATTTAATAATAATTTTATCGGAATCAACTATAAAAATAAAAAAAAAAAAAAAAAAAAAAACACACACACACACACACTCCTTTCCTGAAAAAACATGCAATCCTAAAATCATGTGTGCTTCTATCCCACGTAGGTTAGGTACAAACGTCTTCCATAGATTAAGTCATCATTTATGAGGTTTGCTGGCTTGAGTATGACACTTTGTATAAAAAGACCTTTTTGCTGTCGCATGAAATCCTGTATGCTTCTAAACAACCTGTACATTGCTGGACATTTGTGGCAGTAGCTATAGCCATTATTAACCAACCACCATCACCAAGAAGAAACCTACCATGACCAATCTAGAAAAAGATATCATTATCTAGGCCGAAGCAAGCTCTACCAATGCACGCCATACAATTAATAACATTAAAAAATTTAAACCAAAAAAAAAAAAAAAGGATGGAAGTTTTGCTGAGGCTTTATGCACTATTCTTTCAGTTACATTTAGTTCTTTCCTTTAAATTGAGATCGATAATATTAAAATTTTTAACTAAATCTCTTGAAATTCGTTTGTGTCAAAAAGGAACCAATGCAAAATTTGGTCTAAAGTTGATAAAATTACATAAAGATAAATTTTTGTCTACAAAAATGTAATTAAAGAAATTAATTCTAGAAGTAAAAATAACTAAAACAGTAGAAATCCATACAAAATACATGTCTTTACTATAAAAGATCATTCATTTTGGATTAGTCCTTAATATTTTATGTTGAGATTGATAATAATAAATTTTTTAACTAATTCTCAATCTAATCAAAAGAAGTTATGTTTTTTGAATTCAAAATCTTCTTGGCCACTTGAATCAATCATGTACTCAAGTATATATGATCATGACACACACACATATATGGTACATAGATCTGATCAAAGCAAAAGTGAGAGAAGTCATGAAAAAGGAAAAGATTCCAATTATGTTTTTTTTTTTGTGTTCATTTGAGAACAATAACAAAGAAAATGAAATCTTAAGCATAGATTTAAAGATGTCCTTCAAACTAGACAAACAAAACATGCATGTCTGAAACTTTTTTTTTTTATTTTATTTATTTTTTACTTCCCCACCACACCTTCTCTTGTATTTATTTATTTATTTTAAATACATAATTAATTAAGCATGGATACTCCTATTATTATTACAACGTCATCGAATCTTGGATCATTGCTGTTTGGATAAAAAAATATTATGAATATAATATATATATATATATATATATATAAAATAAGCGTTTCATGATATATGAATATTTTAGAAGTTTTGATTGATTTTATGGGTAAATCATTCTTTACATCTTATTTATTTTTCAGATTGTTTTCAAAATAAATTTTATATTGTAATAAACAGATTTTTGGGTAAGTGAACTCGCAACTAAAAAGGTGTAAGATAAAACATTATTTATAATAATGTTATTCGAATCAGCTTCAAAAAAAATAAAAATAAAAATAAAGAAACAAACACACTTACACACCTTTCCTGAAAAAACATGCAACCCAAAAATCATGATTGCTTCTATCCAAGGTAGGTTTAGTCGTCATTTATGTAGTTTGCTGCCAAGCATGAGTATGAAACTTTGTATAAAAAGACCTTTGTGCTGTTGCATCCTATATTATTCCAAAGAAAAAACTATTAGATTGGCTATTATATATACATTATACAGATTCATACATTTCTTTTTTCGGAAAATTCGTAGGGAAATCTATATGTACCTATTTGACATACGTTGCTGGACATTTATGGCAGTAGCTATGGACATTATTAACCAACCACCATAATCAAGAACGAACCTACCATGACCAATCTAGAGAAAGATATATTTTTATCTAGAAAGAAGAAAGCTCACCAATGCACACCATACAATTAACATTTCATAAACAAAACAAAGAAGATGGAAGTTTTTCTATGGCTTTATGCTCTACTCTTTCAGTTGCATTTATTTCTTTCCTTTATCAATGCAATCCACTTGTGCCCAAATGATGAAAGTCTGGCCTTGTTTCGGTTCAAGCAAATGTTTACGATCAACAGTAATCCTGTGTATGGTTGTGAGGAACTGCATCGTCCACAGACAATGTCCTGGAATCATAGTACAGATTGCTGCACATGGGATGGTGTTACTTGTGACAGATTTACCGGTCGGGTCATAGGTTTGAACCTCAGTTGCAGCAAGCTTTCTGGAAAAAATATTCAACTCAATAGCAGCATTAGCCATCTCAAGCATCTTCGAAAGCTCAATCTTGACAACAATGATATCTCGGGGGAAAATATTTTTCGGGAAATTGCTCCATTAACCAGCTTGATGTATGTGAACCTTTCATACAGCTTTTATGCTGAGAGTTTGAAGCCAGAAATTTCACTAATGTCGAATCTAACGAAGCTGAGAATTCTTTCCCTTTCCGAGGTAGATTTGACTTCAGAGGTATCATCGAGTTTATTAAATTTGTCTAAGTCTTTGATACATTTGGATCTTTCAAGAAGTCATTTGTCTGGTGAGACTCCTGAAGATGTTTTTCTTCACTTTCCATATTTAGAAACATTGTCTCTAGCAAATAACATGCTCACTGGTAATTTACCAAAGTCTAATTGGAGTAGCAGTTTTTCTTTCCTTAAGAACTTGGATCTCTCTGGAACAAGTTTCTCTGGTGAAATACCTTATTCAATTGGCTATGCAAAGTCTTTGAATTCCCTGGTTCTTTCTGATTGTCAGTTCTTCGGTTCTCTCCCTAACTCAATTGGAAATCTCTCACATATGATCAAATTGGACCTTTCCTTCAACAATTTTAGTGGTCCTATCCCATCTTCAATTTCAAAGCTTGAGCAACTCACCTATCTTGACCTCTCAGTTAACCATTTCAAAAGTGAAATTCCTGATGTTTTCATGCATCTCAGAAGGCTTACTTTTCTAAATCTTGGGTGGAATAACTTATTTGGTCGATTCCCATCCTCTGTTGCAAATCTTACAGAGGTTTCATGGTTAGTTTTCGATATGAATTCACTCACAGGTTATCTTCCACAATTTGCTGTAGGACTTCAAAAATTAATATACTTTTCATTATCCAATAACTCAATCACAGGAACTTTACCATCGTGGCTGTTTAATCTTCAATATCTACAACACATTGCACTTGACCATAATCAATTCACAGGGAAAATTTCTGACTTCAAGTCCCGCAAATTGATGGACATTTTGATGAACAACAACAAACTTAGCGGTCAGATTCCTCGTCCTTTTTCAAAATCAGCTGTTCTTCGTTTCCTCTTTCTTTCTTCAAACAATTTCAGTGGTGTGGTTGACCTCAGCATGTTCCCCAGCAATCTTTCAGGTCTTGATATATCATATAATAACTTGAGATGGAGCAATAAAAACAATGAAAACCTCACTTTTCCTCTTCTAATGAATTTGAGACTATCCTCCTGTGAGGTTAAGGAGATTCCATCATTCATACAATACTCTAGTTATCTTGAGGTTTTGGATCTTTCTGAAAACAAGATCCAAGGTCGAATTCCAGACTGGTTTAGGTCTACAAAGTGGGATTTCTTGGGTTACCTTGATCTTTCTCATAACTATCTCACAATTCTTGACAAGCTTCCATGGAAATCTTTAGGTTATCTTCATCTACAATCTAACTTGATTCAAGGAACACTGCCCACTCATATCTGTGAATTAGATGTCCTTCTGGTTCTTGCTTTGTCTGATAACAACTTAACCGGCATAATTCCTCCTTGTTTTGGAAACTTCAGCGGTCAGCTCATGGTCCTAGACTTGAGAAGAAATAATTTCCATGGTTCCATTCCCACAAATTTTCAAGAGAGCAACCAACTGAAAAATCTTGCTCTAAATGGAAATCAGTTACAAGGGTCAATTCCAAGAACTTTGCTTAATTGTCAACAGTTAGAAGTACTGGATTTGGGGAACAACTACTTCACTGGTCCATTCCCATCTTGGTTGGAGAATCTTCAAGAAATTCGAGTATTGATCTTGAAGGCAAATCAGTTCCACGGACCAATTCCAAGATTCAATACTGAAAGCCCCTTTCCAAATGTTCGCATATTTGATATATCCTACAATAACTTCACTGGAAAATTTCCAGAAATGATTTTTACAAGCCTCAAGGCCATGATGAATCAGGATCAAGAAGAAGGGCAACCCATTTACTTGGAGATGAAAGATGATGAGTACTTATATTATCGAGATTCGGTGAGTTTAGTCATCAAGGGGAGCGAAATGGTGATAACAAGAGTGCTGGTTTCTCTAACAACCATTGATTTGTCAAGCAATAAGTTTGCTGGAGATATTCCAATATTATCCCTTGGATACTTGAAAGGGCTCAAATTGCTAAACTTATCTCATAACAAAATTCAGGGCCAGATTCCATCATCACTGGGAGAATTGAGAAAGCTTGAATCATTAGACCTGTCAGCAAACCAACTCGAGGGAGAGATTCCTTGGCAACTAATAAAACTTACCTTTCTCTCTGTCTTAAACCTTTCAGAAAATCGTCTCACAGGACGTATTCCTCAAGGTAATCAGTTTCACACATTTGGGAACAACTCATACGCTGGAAACTTAGCACTCTGTGGATTCCCGTTGACAAGGACTTGTGGTGAAACTGAAACAATATTTCAACTCCCCCCGACATCTGAAAATGCTCAAGAAAATGCAATAAACTTCTTTGACGGGTTTACTTGGAGAGCTGTGGTCATGGGATATGGTTGTGGGCTGGTATTAGGAGTTGCCATTGGATGTACAATGTTCTTAACAGGAATACCTAAATGGTACACTGAAATTGCGGAGAGCTCAGTAAACCTAAAAAGAAGATCAAGGAAACGAAATGGCAGACAAAGAAGGAAGTAATCAGGGAAACGAATGCAACTTTATTGTTGAAGTTTAGAAATGATGAAAAGCTATATATTTGTTACTTTTATTTTCATTAAATTTCTCTATGATCTTTGGCATTGAGTTGCAACGAATATAAGTTATTTTATTTCTTATGTAAGTATCCTTTACCTAACTACAAAAGAATTTTGATAACTTATCCTTAAAGCTTGAACTTTAGCCAACAATGTTTAGGGCCTTAGTTATGTTTTCTAAATTTGACGAGTGAAAATGAAACTAATGAACGTAGGAGATTCAAGATGAAAAATTAGATCTACGCAATCCCCATTACTATCAATGTGTATCTTACCTTCTTTTATACAAGATACGTTCAAAACCTTCTTCATTTTCAATTTTTTTTTAATTTTTTTTTTTATTTTAATATTAGAGTAGATGCTTGAGTATTCAATTCAAATGAATATTTGAAAATTTGAGAAGGTTGCTCGACCAGCGGAAAAATTGGTAGTTGATACTAGAATAACACAACATATATATATCAATCAGTTAACTTTAAAATAAGTTTGAACAATGAAAAAAAAATTCTAATTCTATCACACTTTGAAAATCTTTAAACTAGAATTCTAAGATGTATGAATAGAAATTTTGGGTTTTGAATTACTTGTACAATATGAAAAACTAACAATTATTACCATTCTATTCTCTCTTTTTTATTATTATTATTATTTAATAAAGACATGCCTAAGACAAATTTTAGACTTGCATGTCATCGTGTACGCATATTTAACATATGTTGGAATATATGCCAAACATCTATGGTATTTCTTAGTGCTATAAGGTATAAGAGTGTAGACAAGCATCAATGGAGGATGCACATGGACTATTGGCAGTTGGAGGATACAAAACTAAAAAACTATAAATCTAATTAACAATTTATTTTCTAAAATGCCATTTTAAAAAAAAAAAAAAAAAAAATTAACAATAACTATTTCTGTAGAAAGTGTCAAAGCATAAGAAATAAAATATGACTCATATTGTGTATTCTCATGGCACTGAGATTGCTCCCCACTATCTATTGTGTTATAGCAGATATCTACTAAATAATCAATGTATATCATTATATATATTAATGTATGTATGAGTTATATACATTATATTAACAAACAATGTATAATTTTTTTTTTTTTTTTTTTTGTAGAGGGTAACTGAGTGCAAGCCTATGTCGTAATATAACATGTTTGTAGATGAGAAAGTAACATGGTAGGTAAACTGATGCACTGACTCTCGATAAGATTGTAAGTATATAAACAATCTGTTGATATTTAAAAGTTCATTCCATTTTACTTAATTGTTTCAATGATTTCTAATGTAGGCAACTTTAGAAACAAAGAGTGATAGGCACTGTCAGAGACTAAGCATACTGAGGTGAGGATAGATGTTATCTTTCATTACCATTTTGGTTAGGAGATTAGGGCCGTATCCGATGTCACAATAAGAAATAGAGCCCTAGTTTTATTTGGCCTATACCCACTGTCCCTCCTAATGGGCATTATTAGAGGAGCAACGATTACATGGATACCTTGCAAATTGAAAATGTATTTGGTCATTACATAGTTGTAGGATACTATCGTGTCATTAGGATTAACCCTACTAATACCATTATTTTTAAAATTAATTTATTGAATCCTACACTCATCCATATCTTGCAACTATGTTGTTGATGTAGTCTATGACATATTGCTATTAGACTCGATGCACTAACTCCCGATATGATTGTAAGTGTACAAATGATCTATTGATAATTAAAAGTCTCATTTCATTTTTCTTAATTGTTTTAATCATTTTCTAATGTAGGAAACTTTAGATAAAGAGTAGTAGGAAATTAGGGTTATCTCCAAGGTCATCGTAAGGAATAAAGCCCCAGTGGCCATTGCCTATTGTCCCTCCTTAATTACGGACATTAGGTGAGATATGTGCTTTACGACTTAGATGGAGACCGTGCAAACCTACAGAGTTGCAAATTGTCGTGCAATTACATAGTTGCACGATATTGTCATGTCATTAGGATCCACCCTACTAATACCATTATTTGTAAAATTAATATATTAAACTCGACACTCATCCATATATTTCGACCATAAGCTTGAAATATATAATTTCGATATATTATTTCAATTAGAGAAGATACCCTTTCAAGCAAAGTAACTCTTGGAAAACAAAATGATGATACACAATGTAGATCTAAATATAGTCTTCCAACAACTTATGCTTGTCCAAATTACAATATCCAAAAATTTTTATAAATTCCAAATAGGTAAATATCGAGCCATAAATATAATTCCATACATGGAAATAAAAACTTTTGAAATCCAAAGTTTCAATGTTGGCACTCATTCACCTTCTATATATAGTTTTCATATCAATGTCTGGAAATCATAAAGTGTGTAGACTTCACTTTCGATGATAGAATCAATGATATCTTGCTTTAAAACCCGTTCTTCTATTCTCCTCCTTTTGTTTCATGTATATAACGAAACAGTGCAAACATTATGAATTACATTATCAAGTTTGTTATAGAAAATCATACGTTATTTTGAGAGTAATAAGTTTAAAAATAACCTCTTTTAGCATTTCTTGGAGTTGAAAGTTGACTTTTTATGAGTATATATAATTGAATTTCAATAAATTCTTTTATTCTTTTCATCGTGAAAAGAAATTCTCTTATATCAGGAATTTCAATAAATTTCTTGCTTTCTTGTTTTTCAAACCTATAAAGGAATTAATCAATGCATTAATATGCATCACAAATGGTATATATGTATAAATGCCAACTAAGACGTTTTAATGGAAGATAGACATTAATATTACCACATTAGTAGTTTGGTTTATTTATGCCATAAATGTAGTTTCATCCCCTCTCACAGTACTCTTACTGGTTTCAACCAAAAAGAGAATCTCAAACAAGGGAATCTAATCTTTATTTTTTATTGTAGATGGATGTAGAGAACTGCAACAAAACGATAACATTAATGTCAAAAATGTTTTTTCTTTGAAAATTGAAGTATATATTCGCATAAGTATGTTTTATATATGACCGTATCTCTAGTAGATCCAGTTTAATAATCTCTAACATCAATGTATCTAGCTCGTTGTCTTTCAAATTTTGTGAGTTTGTCTAGTTCTACAGTTATTATTGTTGCAATGTCTTTGATTGTACTCTTTGCATTCCACTAAAAAAGAATAAAAAAATTTAAAGATGATTTAGAATATTAATTAAGTATACATCAATATACTTAAGATTTTAAATATACATATATCGGAGAACAATGTTTTGATTCAAAAAGAGATAAAAATTTATATTGTACTCCAAAACATAATAATTATTTTTATTTTTATATGTTTGAATGACAAAATTTTTATAATAAATTATACTTTAATAAAATTATAATGGCCATGCATATTAGAAAAGGTTTCAAATATTTTGGATTTAATTTATTCAATCTCTCAGAAGAAATAAAAGTAACATTTATCCGTAAGTTTCTCATTAAATCAAAAGAGATGAATTAAAAATTTATATTTATCAAAAGACAATAAAACATAAAGTTTTTAATGAATGTAGTATTTATCTATACCTTCTCAAGTTTAGAATCTTCAAGGTCATCTTCAAGTTCCTCAATGGTAGGAAATCTAAAAGAAAGTGACATAGCCTCAACCATAACTCTATCAATTACTTCTAGAGATTGCGGAGCATAACCCATTTTGAACCTGTTATAAAAGATGACCCTTTTGATTACAAATTTACAATGTGAATATTAACATTATAAAAACTATATATATGTTGTCTAATCAAACTTATTAAAATTTATCAAAGAAAATATGGTGCAATACGTAGAATAATTGATTTACAAATATATATATACATAAACTAAATAGTATTTTAGAGACACATGTATTATAATATATTTTTTTTTATCAACTCTAACAGGTAATTTTCTTCTCAAAGAGATGACCATAAAGAAAAGAAGCAAGGTAAATTTAGAATGCCAATTTTTTCCCCCTCTCCTCTAGAGATCGTTGAGGATAAAAGTTGGCAATTTTTCAAACAATAAACATGATGACAAATATGTATATATGTTGCCTTAAAAATATGTCTTCTGCCTAATCTATAACAAAGAAGACTAATTTTGCAACATTTATCCTCTAAAAATGTTTTCAAAAATAATGTGTGGTAGAAAGATTTACAAATAATAGTGCCAAAACATGACTAATGTTGAAAAAATTGTAAAATGTTCTAAATGAGAATTAATTAATGCTTACTACTATTTTCAACTAACTTTATAATCATTTTGTTAGTTTCTCTATTTATACTTTGACATTTGATGAATATAGATTACATATATTACATGTTTATATAAATAAGTGTGATGTTCAGAAACATATAAACACATTTGTATAAAAGTATATATATGCATTCGCAATGTTTGAAAAATTTTCAACATTAATCATATTTTGCATTGTTATTTGTAAATCATATTTCCTTGAAACTATTTTTGCAAGCTTGAAGATAAATTTTATTAATTTTGATTAGACAAAACACATACACGCACAAATATATATACTTTTGATGATGTTACTATATTAAATAGTAAAGAGTGATCATAATTGTTTATAGTATAAATTTGTACTCAAAAATGGCATCTTTTGTAAGAAGCTCGAAATGAAATGTGCTCTGCAATCTCCAGAAGTAGTTGATAGAGTTACGATTGAGGCAATGCAGCTCTCTTTAGATTTCCTACCATTGAGGAACTTGAAGAGGACCTTGAAGATTCTGAACTTGAGAAGGTAAGGGTAATACTAAATTCATTAAGAAAATTTATGTTCTATTGTCTATTGATAAATACAAAATTTCAATTCATCTCTTTCAATGAGAAACTTAGGGCTAAGGCTTTCATTTATTTATTATTTTTTTTTTTTTTTGAAAGATTGAATGATCTAACTCCAAAATAATTAATACCATTTCTAATGTGCATGACCAATATAATTTTAATAAATTTTAATTAGTTATACAAAATTTTCATTCAAACATATAAAAATATAAATAGTTCTTAACACAATATAAATTTTTATCCCTTTATTAATCAAAACTCTATTTTCTCTAATAGATATATATTCATTGATTTAAAATATTTAAAATACACATGTATATTTATATTCTAAATATCATCTTTATTTATTTATTATGATTATTTTGCAGTGGAATGCAAAGAGTAAGATCAAAGACATTACAACAATATTACCTACGGAGTTAGACAAGCTCACAAAATTTGAAAGACAACAAGGTCGGTACATTGATTTTAGAGATCGTGCAACTGGATCTATTAAAGATACGGTAATATATAAAACATCCTTATTGGAATACATACTTCAATTTTGAAACAAAAAGCATTTATGACATTAATGGTATTTTTTTGTTTTTGTACAGCATCATCTACAATCAAAAATAAAAGTTAGATCCCTTGTTGAGATTTGCTATTTTATTGAAACTAGTAAGCGTCCTACGAAAGGAGATACAACTATATTTATGGTATAAAGAAACAAAACTAATATGGTAAGATTAATTTATATTTTCCATTATAAAGTATTAATTGGCATTTTTGCACATACTATCTGTGATGCATAATGCATTGGTTAATTCCATTATAGGATTCTAGTAACAAGAAAGCAAGAGTCAACAAATTCATTGATATGAGAGAGGTTGGCCTTTATGATGACAAGAATAAAAGAATTTATAGAAAGCCAATTATACCTATAAAAAGTCAACTTTCAACTTCGAGAGATGCTAAAAAAGGTTATTTTTAAATTTGTTCTTCTCAAAGTAATTTATGGTTTTCTATAACAAACTTGATAATGAAATTTATAATGTTTGCATTGTTTTGTTATGTGCAGGTAACAAAAGGAGGAAACTAGAAGAAATGAGTATCAACATTGAAATTTTGGATTTCCAAAAGTTTTTATTTCCATATATGGAATAACATTGTACTTTGGTCAAGGATATTTTGTTGGAGGTCTATATTTAGAACTATATTAATTATTTTAACCCTCATTTTGGTTTGCAAGAGTTACTTTGCTTTTATATCTAACTAAAATAATATATTGTTGCATTAAGTTTGTTGAAAAACATGGTTTGAAAACGAAGTGGAAATGAGAGTCTTGTACCACTGATTGAGTGCAATTGTTGCATTGTTGTGGTGATTGTTGTATAGAACAACCTACCTTGGTATTGGAAAAAAAAATGATAAAGATACTTCGTCAAGAGTATGCAAGTTAACGGAGAAAATTGAATAATAATTATCCTTATTATTTTATTTTTTTATGCCTTTGCAGGAATTTTATGATATATTTTGTTGGATGTAGACAATAAGTTATTGTTCTTCTAGTAGTTGTTTCACCTATAAAAGACTATGAAACGTCATCAAGTCATGTTAACGGCGAAAAGTCCTGTATCGAGTAGAATAATTTTTTTTTTCTTTGAAGAAGATGAAATTACGGTTCACATTATATTGAAAATGCTTTATGGTAAAGCAAGGATAACAAATAAATAACACACCATTTTTGCAGTAAAACTCTTCTTAGGATAGATATATATATATTTACAAATGAATTTGGAGATTGGATTACATATAGTTTATTTTCTTTAATTTACATCTGACAATACAATAATGCTTTATAATTTAATCTATTTGATTGTGTGGTTGATTCTAGTCCGAATGATTAGCCTATAAAGTTGATAACTTAGTACATTATATTACTAAAAAAAAATTATAATGTATGAAATTCAAACTATAACTTAGTCCAAGTAGTAGTATATCACAGGCAACATTTAACAAGCTATTAATGAGTGACGAATTCAATAAATTAATCTTACCAAAACGTTAATCCCACATGGATTTGATAATTTACGAATTCCGAAGGCTTGAAAACCTATAAAAATGTTAAATTTTTTAATTAATGGTAATAAAATATTATAATTTTAAAACATCAAATCTTTCATATAAATATATTGAATCAATGTTTAATCTCAATAATAATGCAGTGGACAATGATAAATAATATTTTTTTACCTCTAAAAAAAATAGCAACAAATAAAACTAAAAGCTTATTTTGGAATGAGAGACATGCTTTGGAGCCTATATATACTATAAGATATTATTATAGCATTTATGATTAGTTTTAACATTTACTGGCACAAAAGAATTTTGAACTCTTTTCCCAAGTGGAGGAAAAAAAATGGTTTTCCAATTTTATCTTCCTTCTTTTCTTTTTGGTCATCTCTTTGACAAGTAAATTTTATATAAGACCTTTTGTAATATGTATGCCAATATAATTTTAATAAATTTTAAATATTCATACAAAATTTCTCATTGGAACATAAAAAAAAATATATAAAAAAAATTATTATGTTTAAGGATAATATATATAATTTTATCATTTTTTGTATAAAAACAATGTTCTTCGATATATATATTTCTTTAAAATCTTAAATATATTGAAGTATACTTAATATTCTAAATTATCTTGTTTTTTTTTAATACCTACAAAGTTAGACAAACTCAAAAAATTTGAAAGACAATGAGGTTGGAATATTGATGTTGGGTAGAGACCTTCCAACTGGATCTATTAAAGATATGGTAATACATGAAGCATCATTATTGGAATATATATACATCATATTTTAAAAGAAAAGTCATCATTTATGGCATTAATGTCATTATTTTGTTGCAGTTCTACATCGATCTATTTCATTGAAAATGGTAAGCATCCTACTAAAGGAGATACAACTATTTTTATTCAAAAAATAAACAAGACTGATGTGGTAAGATTAACATTATGTGATGCATTAATAGTGTTAATTAATCGGCAGTTATACTTATATTTGCACAATGTATGATGCACATTTCATTGAGTTATTCCATTATAGGGTTCCAAGAAGAAGAAAGCAAGAGGAAACAAATTATTTGATATGAAAGAAGTTGGCTTTTATGATGAAAAGAATAAAAGAATTTATTGAAAGCCAATTATACCTATAAAAAGTCGGCTTTCTACTTTAGGAGATGCTAAAAGGAGCTATTGTTTTAAATTTATTCTTCTCAAAATAACTTATGGTTTTCAGTAACAAACTTGATAATATAGTTCGTAATGTTTGCATTATTTTGTCATACATAGGAAACAAACAGAGAAAAATCAAAGGGGTTTTTATGCAAGATATCAATGACTCCATCACCGTAACTGCAGAATCTATGCACTTTATGACTTCAAAACATTGATATGGAAACAATATATAGGATGTGAATGATGAGTATATAAACATTGAAACATTGGACTTTCAAAAGTGTTTATTTCCATATATGGAATCATATTTATGGCTTGATATTGTACTTTGAGCAAGGATATATTGTTGGAACACTATATTTAGAACTGTATTATTTTTATTTCGAAGAGTTACTTTACTTTATATCTAACTGAAATAATACATATTGCATTATGTATGTTCAAAAATATGGCTTGGAAACAGAGTGGAAAATGAGAGTCAAGCATCACAAGAACTGTAATTGTTACATTGTTGTAGTGGTTGTTGTATCAAAACAACCAACCTTGTTAGTGAAATTAATCAAAAGTATACAAGTTAATGAAGAAAATTGACTAAAAAATTATCCTTATCATGTTATTTTTGTATGCCATTTGATTGCTAAAAGCACACTACAAGAAATTTCATTTCTAGCTATATCAAAATTTGTTACTAATTAAAAGTAGTAAATTTTCTTACTATTACATTTTGTGACTATTTTGTAAGTTTATCACTTGCCGCAAAAAATACCTCCGTCACAAATGTCACGGTGATGACTTTTAAACTTTTGTCACACTTAAAACTATTTTGCGACAAAGTTGAGGACACTAAAGATAGTACAATAAGTGACAAACTTTTGTTGTTACAATTATGTTTACAATTTGGGACAAGTTTACCGTCTCAATAGTAATATATTGAGATGAATGATATTGTAACAATAGATATCACATTTGTGACAATATTTTTTATGCTAAAGTAACTGAATTGTGACTATAAGATTGATACTAAAATAATTGAAAATAGTGACAACATTTTTGACACAAATAATTTTAAAATAGTGATAACATTATCGACACTAAAATAATTTAGACCAATGACAATGTTTTTGCTACTAAAACAAATGTAAAATAGTGACAACATTAATTATCAACACTAAAATAATTTAAAAGAGTGACAATATTATCGATACTAAATAGTTGAGAATAGTGACAACGTTTTTTACGCTAAACTATTTTGAAAATAGTGAGAACATTATCCACACTAAAATAATGTAGAATAATTAAAAATAGTAACAATGTTATCCACCCTATTTTTTAGGATAGTATAATAGAAGCAATGGCATTTGCTAAAAAAACATTGTCACTCTTCTTATTATATAATTGTTAGAAATACAATTATATTAAATAATATAATAGGTATTAGTGACAAATAAAAATTATATTAACAAAAAATTTATTTGTAACAATACTACCATTTTTAATATTGTCGTAAATAATTATATTAATTTATAAATAAATATTATAAATAATTAAAATTTAATTTTTTTATTTTTATTACATACTGACTACACGATTTCTCAAAGTTGGGTTTGGGTACTACAATTATCAAGTTTGTTATAGAAAATCATATGTTATTTTGAGAAGAATATGTTTGAAAATAACCTCTTTTAGCATTTCTCAAAGTTGAAAGTTGACCTTTTAATGGTATAATTGGCCTTCGATAAATTCTTTTATATCTCCTCTTGCTTTCTTGTTGCAGAAACCCTTTAAAGGAATTATACATTAGAGATGGTATATAAGTATAAATGCCCATTAACACGATACAATGGAAAGATGGACATTAATCTTACCACATTAGTTTTGTTTATTTCTGCTATAAATGCAGTTGTATCCCCTTTGATAGGACACTTAATCGTTTCAATGAAATAGTAATCTGAACAATGGATCTAACCTTTATTTTTGATTGTAGAAGGATGTAGAACCGATGTCATAAATGTTTTTTCTTTCAAAATTGAAGTATATATTTCCAAAAGGATGTTTTATATATTACCATATCTTTAATTTATGTTGTTGAACAATCTAAAACATTAATGTGTATACCAACCTTGTTGTCTTTCAAATTTTATAAGTTTGTCTATCTCCATAAAGGTATTATTTTAATGTCTTGATTACACTCTTTGCATTCCACTGCCAAAAAAAAAAAAAAAAAAACAAAGAAAGAAAGGTTAGATTTTAAATATATATTGGAGAACAATATTTTGATTTAGAAAGAGATAAAAATTTATATTGTACTCCTAAACATAATAATTATTCATATTATCATATGTTTGAGTGACAAAATTTGTATAATGAATTACTTAGAATTTATTAAAATTATAATGGCCATGCATATTAAGAAATATTTTAATTATTTTGGACCTAATTTATTCCATCTCTCAACATAAATAATGTGACGTTTATCCCCAAGTTTCTCATATAATCAAAAGAGATGAATTGGAAATTTATATTTATTAAAAGACAATAAAACATAAATTTTTTTAATGAATTTAGTATTCATCCGTACCTTCCCAAGTTCAGAATTTTTCAAGATCATCTTTAAGTTCCTCAGTGGTAGGTAATCTAAAAGAAAGTGGCATAGCCTGAATAGTAACTCTATCAATTATTCTAGAGATTGCAGAGTATAAAACATTTTGAACCATTACAAAAAATATTACACTCTTGAATACAAATTTACAAAGTGAATATTAACATCATGAAAACTATATATATGTTGTCTAACAAATCTAATAAAATTTATCTAAGGAAAATATGGTGTAATTTACAAATATGTATATATATAATACATAGTATTTTATGGACATATGTATTATACTATAGGATAAATCGCCAATTTAATCCCTTAAGTTTATGTGTTAATCTGTTATGGTCCCTTATGTTTATTTTTGTCCAACGTAGTCCCTTAAGAATTTTGGAATTAATCAAAGTGGTCCTTTGACCATTAATAGATCAAGACTATATGTTTTTATCAATTCAAATGGGTAATTTTCTTCTCAAAGCAATAACCAAAATGAAAAGAAGGAAGATAAATTTAGAACACGAATTTTTTTTTCCCTCCTCCGGAGATAGTTGAGGAAAGAAGTTGGCAATTCATTAGACAATAAGTGTTAAAACTAAAACATAAAGGCTTATATATATATATATATATAGGCTCCAAAATATGTCTGGTCCCTATCTATAAGAAAACAAGCTAATTTTTCAATAGTTATCCTCTAAAAATGTTTTCAAAAATATTGGTTCGTCAAAAAGTTTAGATCTAATGTTGAAAACATGATAGATCTAATATTGGTGGCAAGATTTACAAATAATAGTTCAAAACATGATTAATGTTGAACAAATTGTCAAACATTGTAAATGCAGAAATTTCTTAATAAAGATATATTTATATGTGTTTATGAACTTCACGCATATTTATTAAAAATATGTAATATATGTAACTTATATTCATCAAATGTCAAATTTTAAATAGGAAAACTAACAAAATTATATTATTATAAAGTTAGTTGAAATAATAGTAAGTATTATTTCATTCACATTGTTATGATGCTTAAGTAATTTAACTTGTGAATTTAATTAGAAAAGGAGGAAGGGATACTGACCTTGAGATTCTCCTTTCTTATTGAAAAAAATGATTCAGGTTTGCATTCATGAGAATACTTTAAAGCTGGAGATGGTTGTTGGACAAGTCAAAAGACTGGTACTTGAAACTAGCAAAAAAAAAAAAAATTAAAAAAATCAAAAAATCAAAATTGAATGTACAATTTTTATAAAGACACCTAATTGATACTTTTTTTCATTATGCTTTTAGCACACAAGCACAAAAGGGAAACAAAAAAAAAAAAGAAGAAAAGACTCTTACATTAGTGTACTAATTCTCACAAACTGCTGAAATGAAAAATATATAATTTCTTAAATATATATATACATATATCCCATACGTCTCTGTTATGTCTTTGATATCATAGAAGCAAAATTCTAGATTTAGAGACGATTTTTTTTTGTGTATGTCTTTTGATACTAATGATTTTTTCAAAATACGTGAAAATGTATAGAAATTTACTTACCATATTCTTCCGTAATCTCTAATAGTGAGCAACCAACTCTATATGACTATTTTTCTATAATCTCTAACTCTAAAAATTTTCATTTAAAGAATTTTACTTACCATAGTCGATTCTTCTTTTGGTTAATATATTTTAAGAATTATTTGTCTTTGATTTTAAAGATATTTAAACCAGTTTTGTCCATATGAAATTAATTATTAAATAGTTTTCCTTTTATATTTGTTTCTAAGAATTAATCCATTGTAACAAAAATTTAATATTGTATACATTTATTAAAATATTTCCTTCACAAGCATTTTCCTATTCAAAAATAACTATTTATCACCCGCTTTAAAATCATTAATGATTACCATTATTGACCTATAAATAAGTATTTGGTTCATTCTCTTCACTCATTTTTATATTTCCTATATATGATATAAATGAATACCAATCTAAAGCAACCTTCCATAAAATCCTATGTGTCTTTTGTACCAAAAAAACTCTTTATCCTTGGTTTTATTTTTTTATAATGGCCAACATCCCTTATTATTATTATTATTTTTCGTTTATTTGTTTATACACTATATTGAAATAGCTTTTATTTTCTACTGTATAAGAGGAATTTATTTTATTTTAAGAATGTTAGATTCTCCAGGAAAGAAGTGAAAAAAAAAACAAAAATATAATCCATGTCTATTATGTCATAGATACCTTATAAACAAAATATTAAGATTTAGAGGTGAATATTTTTTCGAAGTCTTTCGATATTATTGATGTTTTCCAAATACATCACAATGTAAAGTAACAAAGACCAACCGAACCCTAATGTCATTTTTTCCAACACTATATATGACTATTCGGTAATCTCTAACTCCAATGATTTTCCTTCAAAGAATTTTACTTACGACATTCGATTCTTTTTTTGGTGAATTAATTTTAAAAAAGGGAAATTGAACATTCCTTTTTTGATTTAAAGATATCTAACTTTTTTGTCCATATGAAATTAATTATTTAATAATTTCCCTTTTATTTTGTTTGTTTGGTTCCTTGTAACGAAAGTTCAATACTGTATACATTTATTAAAATATTTCCTTATAAAAAATTTCTTATTAAAATAATTATTAATCAGTCGCTTTAAAATCATTAATGATTCTCATTGTTGACCAATACATAAATATATGATTGATTCTCTTCACTCTTTTTAATTTATCCTATGATATAAATAAATAAATAATCAAAATCATCATTTCTAAAATCCTGAGCATCTTTTTCACCGGAAGAATTCTTTACCCCTTTGTTTTATTTTTTGTTGAGAAAAATGGTGAGTACTTACAAGGGTCTACAGCTAAGCCACCCTCTCTTGCTTAGCGAATTATTTGTCTTAATGGTATTTAAAATTTTTTTCTCCATATGAAATTAATTATTTAATAGTTTTCCTGTTATTTTGTGTTTGGTATTCCCTTGTATCCAACGTTTAATCTTGTATATATACATTTATTAAAATATTTATTTTATACACATTTTCCTATTAAAAAATAATTATTTATCACTTACTTTAAAATCATTAATAATTACCATTGTTGACCGATCGATAAATAAATATTAGATTGATTCTCTTCACCCTTCTTTATTTTTCCTATGATATATAAAAAAAAAAAAAAAAAAAAAAAAAAATCAAAATCACCATTTGTAAAATCCCAAGCATCTTTTACACCAGAAGAACTCTTTATCCCTTTGTTTTCTTTTTTGTTCAGAAAAATGGGGATTATTTACAAGAGTCTACAACTAAGCCACCCTCTCTTGCTGAGCGAACATAAGCATCTGTTGACTATAACCTATGTCAGATTTGAGAAGATGGTAAGACTTATCTTTGTACCCATTCATTTATTTTCAATTAGTTATTTAAAAAAAAAAAAAAGAAAAAAGAAACACATTATACAATTTTGTGATGAATTTAGTGCTTTGGTATATAAACATTTGATTGGATTTAAAAGTGATAAAATTTGATATTTTTATACAATAATCTGCTATTGTAACCATATTTTTAGTGAAATTTGAATCAATTTCTGAAAGAGATTTTTTTTTTTTTTCTTTGGGTGTGTTCGTGAATTTAAAAAAAGAATGAAAAAACTATCAGTTTGGTTTTTTTTCATAAAAGTTCCACATTCAATTTTGATTTTTGGTTATTTTTAAAATGACTTATAATTTATTTTATTTTTTCATTTTATTTATTTATTTTGCTAGTTTCAAGTACCAATCTTTCGACTTGTCCAACAACCATCTCCAACTTTAAAGTATTCTTATGAATGCAATCCCCAAGCATTTGCTCTAATAAGAAAGGAGAATCCCAAGGTTGGTATTCCTTCCTCCTTTTCCAATTAAATTCATAACTTAAATTGCTTATACATAATAATAACAATGTGAATTAATTAATAATGACAATTATGTTCAACTAACTTTATAATCATGTTGTTAGTTTCTCTATTTAAAATCTGATATTTCATGAATATAAATTACATACATTGCATGTTTTTATTAATATGTGTGAAGTTTGCAATCATAAATAAATATATACATCTGCATAATTGTATAAAAAAAAAATCTACATTTATAGCGTTTGACAAATTGTACATCATTAATCATATTTTACACTATTATTTGTTAATCTTGCTATTACAATAGATCTAAATTTTAACGATTGGCAAAAGCATTACCAACATTAATTTTATGAGAAATACAAGGTATTCCAATTTTATCTTCTTTCTTTTCTTTTTGGTCATCTCCTAAGAAGAAAATTTCCCTTTGGAGTTGATAAAAATATTCGTATAATACATATGTTTCTAATATGTTATGTAGTATTATATATGTATATATGTATCTATATATATTTAAATGAAGTATTGTTGTATTACACCATATTTTTCTTTCAAACTCTTTTTGCACATTTGAAGATAAATTTTATTAAGTTTGACTAGACAACACATATATATATAGTTTTGTTGATGTTACTATTCAGTAGTAAAGTGTGATCATATTTGTGCACAATATAAAATTGTACTCAAGAGTGGCATGTTTTTTAAGAGGTTCGAAAGGCGATTTGCTCCACAATCTTCAGAGGTAATTCATAAAGTTACGGTTGACGCTACGCCACTTTCGTTTAGATTTCCTATCATTAAGGAACTTGAAGATGACCTCAAAGATTCTGAACTTGAGAAGGTAAACATAAATACAAAATTCATGAAGAAAATTTTTGTCTTATTGTTTATTGATAAATATAATATTTCAATTCTTCTCTTTTAATGAGAATTTTAGGTTAAAATATTCATTTAATTTTTTTTTTTTTGAATGATTGAATAAATTAAGTCCAATAGTCAAAACCTTTTCTAATAAGCATGGCCATTATAATTTTAACTAATTATACAAAATCTTCATTCATGCATATAAAAATATAAATAACTATTATGTATAACAATACAATATAATTTTTTATCACTTCATGAATCAAAATACTATTCTTTGATATGTATATATTTATTTAAAATATTTAATATATTGATGTATGTTTATGTTCTAAATCATCTTTACTTTATTTTATTTTGTTGGAAGTGGAATGCAAAGACTACAATTACAGACATTTCAACAATATTACCTACAGAGTTAAACAAACTCACGAAATTTGAAAGACAACGAGGTTGGTATATTGATGTTAGAGATCGTGGAACTGGATCTATTAAAGATACGGTAATTTATAAACACACTTATTGCAATATATACTTCAATCTTGAATGGAAAAGTATTAATGGCATTAATGTTATTGTTTTTTTGTAGTTCTACATCCATCTACAATCAAAAATAAAGGTTAGATCCCTTGTTGAGATTTTCTATTTCATTGAAACTGGTAAGCGTCCTACAAAAGGAGATACAAGTACATTTGTGGCAGAAAGAAACAAAATAGTTGTGGTAAGATTAATGTTTATCTTTTCATTATAAAGAATTAATTCCTATTTAAACTTATGTACCATCTATGATGCATAAATAATGCATTGATTAATTCCATTATAGGGTTCTAGCAACAAGAAAGCAAGAGGCAACAAATTAGTTGATATGAGAGAGGTTGGCTTTTATGATGAAAAGAATAAAAGAATTCATCGAAAGATAATTCTTCCCATAAAAAGTCAACTTTCAACTACTAGAGATGGTAAAAAAAGTTATTTTTAAAATTTATTCTTCTTGAAATAATTTATGGTTTTCTATAATAAACTTGATAATGTAATTCTTAATGTTTGCATTGTTTTATAATATGCAGGTAACAAAAGGAGGAAAATAGAAGAAGGGGTTTTTGCACAAGATAATATCGATTCCATCATTGGAAGTGCAGAAGTCTATACACTTTATGATTTTCAGACATTGATATGAAAACTATATATAGAAGGTGAATGAATATCAACATTCAAACTTTGGATTATAAAAAGTTTTTATTTCAATATATGTCTGGATATTGTACTTTGGACATGGATATGTTATTGTCATCTTGGTTTCCAAGAGTTACCTTGCTTTTATATCTAACTGAAATAATAGAATGTTGCATTAAGTTTCTTCAAAAATATGGTTTGGAAACAAAGTGGAAATGAGCGTCTAATATTGCAGGCGCTGATTGAGAGCAACTGTTGCATTGCTGTGGTGGTTGTTGTGTCAAACAACCTATGTTGTTAGTGAAAAAAAACTGATAAGATGCTTCTTCAATTGTATGAATGCTAGCAAAAAAATTGACTAATTCTTATCCTTATTATTTTAATTTTTTATGCCTTTACATAAATTTTACAATATAATTTGTTGGATATAGACAATAAGTTATTCCCCTGTGTTGGGAATTTAGGCACTACCAAATTCCCTCCCATAATCTATTAGAATTTATGCAGAAAATATTAGAAACAAAGAAGATAAAACCACAAAGTATTTAATGTAGAACACTCCCCAAATAGGAGTAAA
>JAXGGT010000335.1:0-28640 GCA_035583425.1 Marsdenia floribunda | reverse complement strand
TTGGACGGAAGTGCAAGATTGTGACGTTTTAAAAATTTGTGTGCTAAACTTGGACGAAAATAAATTCGTGTGCAAAACCTGGATTTCGAAAAAGTTCGGGTGTTACCCAGGTGGTTTACCCAAAATTTTATCTCAATTCTTATATGATGTTTATAATAAGAATCAAATAAATACAAAAAATAAAGGAAAATTGGGACATTGGTCCCTAAACTATGTTGAATTGTGTGACATTGGTCCTTTTGGTTAAATTTTTCTATTAAGAAAATCGTTTTCTTTCTTTTTTCTTTTTTTATTTTTCAAGTAAAAAGACCAAAATGCCCCTTGCCAATTTTTTTTTTTAAAACTTAAATAGTAACTTAACACCAATGTCACACAATTCAACATAGTTCAAGGACCAATGTCACAAAAAAAATTAATTTAGGAACCAATGTCACACAATTCAACATAGTTCACGAATTAATGTCACAAAAAAATTAATTCGGGAATCAATGTCACCAAGTGATCATAATTTGAGGACTATTTATGCCAATTTGCCAAAAAATAAAAAAATAAAAAAAATAAATTGTGTAACATTTATAAATCGTGTCAAAGTAAGGCATAATATTTTGAATACTGTCCAGTGGAGAAACGCCAGAATGTTCTGATTTAAGAGGTGCAGGAAAAAACGCTAACGAAGTAGCGACTTACACTACATATATATATATGTGTACACGCCACGAACGCGAATAAAAGAATAGGAATACGTAAGGTATAAAAACACAAGAAAAAAAGACGTTTTTTTTCTTTTTAGTAAGTACAAGAAGAAAAGACGTTACGACTTTTCTTTAGCGATTTTTTAATGTATTAAACTGAAGAGCGTATTCTGCCTAGTGGAACTGTTCTGGAAACGACAAGAGAAGAGAACCCCTGAATAATTGTACTATTAAATTTAAAGGCACTTTTTAAAGGAGTTTTTTTTATTATTATTTTTTTTTATTTTTATAATCCAAGATTCTCGTGGAAGAATTCATATGATTAAAATTTCAGTAAGAGAAATATTCTTTTCTTAAATAAAATTAAAAAAAAAAAAAAAGAAGAAGAAAGATTTAAAATTAAAAACTTTATAAGTATCAAGTTGTTATTTTTAAAAGATGTTCTAAGCCAAATAGGACACCTTGATTAATGCGTTATGTTCATCTAAAAACATATTTTAGGTTTTTCTTTTTCTCCTTTTTTTTTTTTTTTGGTTTTAATGATTCGTTTAGTACTTGAAATTAGGCATAAAAAGTTCAAGTGGACACCTGAAGTTTTTTCTTTCTTTCTTTCTTTTCTTCTTCTCCCTTTTTTTTTTTTTTTTTTTTTTCTCCATAAAGTTTAAAAATATTAAAAATGTGTTATATATTCTCAAAAAATGTGCTTATATTTAAGTTGTTATTTAATAATGTTTTAATAGATATATAATAATAAATTTATTAGTTAGTTATTTTTATTGTATTATATTATGTATTTAATTCCTAAATTTTACATGTTGAAGAAAGAGATAAAGTTACTAGTTAGTGGTTAATATACATAATCTTTTTTTTTTTTTTTTTTTTTGGTTGAAATATAATAGACAATACCTTTTTATGCTTAGTTGCTTAATGTTCAAATAAGATATTATTTAAGTGAAATTGTAGGTTAGAAGTAATATTTATGCATGCAACAATTTAAATTTTCAGTTTAGTTATATATATATATATATATATTTTTTATGACTTACTCAGTTTGAATAATAATTAATTTAAAAATGGACATAATTTAAAATTATTGTTCAAAATTGGAACCATCATTGTTATGTCTTTAAAGAGTTACTCTTAAATTGGTCCTCGAAATACCAAAATGAAGGTTAAAGCGGGAAAAAAAAAAAAAAAAAAAAAAATCTTAGTTATAGTCATATGGGTGGTAATATTTGACCTATACGAAATTAGTGATTAGTGAGTTAGAATTAACAATAAATTAGTTTGAATTAAAATGGATCGATCCATTTAATAATAATTATATAAACAATTGAACTGCATAACTTGTTTAAATAATAATTAAATTTTTTATTTTTATTATTTTTTAATTATATACTCTAATTTATTATTAAATGACTTATTAATTTTTTAAAAAATTTTTATATATAATTAAATTAAATTAAATAATTTTAATATTTTTATAAGTTAAATATGTAAATGATCAAACTGGTTAGTCTTGTATAACAACATAGGTTCACAAGGTGATGTATTTTGAATTATATACATGTCACAATTGAATTGACGAGTTGACACGATTAATTTTCATATCTTATTTAAATTTAACTTTTTCTTATCCTTTTCAAAGTTGATAGGTCAAGTATAATTATTTTAATTCAATTTGACACAATTATATAAACTCGACACAATTATCACACCTAAACTTAGTTTAGTACTTTAAGTTTTTAGGCCTAATTACAAGTGTTTAATGCTAATTCCGGTCTGCTTCATAATCTATTCAATTTTTAAGATGAAAAAATTTGTCTTAGCGGTTTTATCTTACAATATTTAATTTTAAAGAAAACAGATACTCTTAAAACTTCAAATAAAATTGCTCTGACAAACAATAAAAAGATATATTTTAATTAATCATAATTTTGACTCACTATTGACGCTCCATAGTTTTAATTACTATTATATATGGGAAACGGTAAAAGAATTTATTAAGCAAAATGATACTTACAACCTACTACTACGAAGTTAAGACAAAATGACAAACAACACTATTGGAGTAACATTTATTTTGGACATCTGTGAACTCTCAATCCTGTTCAAACTCACATATATATTGTAATTAAAGTATAAAACAAAATCAATCTTCGTCCCCCACAAATAAATATAATCCACAAAAAAAAAAAAAAAAAAACCGTAAGAATCGGTGGTCCTAGATGAAAATGACGAGTCCACCGTAGAGGGCAAGCGAAACTGTTGAAAACAAGACAGCTGATGTAGTAAATGCGGGAGTTGCTAATGAGCCACCGGGTGGCGAAGTGGGGGAACGTATGTCGGACGGAGTATTATTGGACCCTGGGCCTGGGCTGGTTGAAGGTGGTGACAAGACTGAAGAAGGAGAAGAAGAAGGAGAAGAAGAAGAAGGAGCCGTCGTCGTCGTCGGCGCCGGTACCGGTACCTCTACAGGTGTAGTCGCCGGTGTCAAACCTTCCGAAGGAGATGGAACAGGGGCTTGGCTTGCTGGAGAAGGCGACGCCGAAGTTGAAGGTGAAGTTGAAGGTGAAGGTGAAGTTGAAGGTGAAGGTGAAGGTGAAGGTGAAGTTGAAGGTGAAGTTGAAGTTGAAGGTGAAGGTGAAGGTGAAGGTGAAGGTGAAGGTGAAGTTGAAGGTGAAGGTGACGGTGGAGAAGACTGACCAGGTGGCGGTGATCGGTTTCTTATAGATAGAACGACGATGATAATCTTCTGTCCTTTTTTACAGTTGTCTTTGTTTCCAGTGATGAAATAAAACGGACCCGACCGATCAAACTTGAACACCGTATTTCCATCATCAAATTTCTTGATCGGTTTGTCTGTGCTGCAGTTATCGTAATCATCTCTGTTCACCACCAAGACAGAGTCTCCTTTACTGTACTTAAACACTGCACCAAAATTTAAAAAACATACACACAAAAACAACCGATCATCAAATCAGAAAAAGAATAAATACTAATAATAATAAAAGGGAGAAATTAAAGGATATCAAATTAAGAAGAAGATGGAATATATATATATATAGTACTTACGAAGAGTATCATTAACTTGAAATCTCAATCTTCCAGCCCAATCATTGTATTTTTCAGAAGGATTAACAACCCAACCCTCTTGATTACCAACCCTGAACTGTAGAGCATGAGAACAAAGCACCAAACAACAACTAATCAGCAAGAAAAGTTGGAAATGATGATAATAATGATATCCCATATGATCATCAGCCATATATACAGTCTATAGTCGAGAGAGAGAGAGGGAGGAAAAGGGAAGAAAGCAAGTGAAGCTGTGGAATGGGAGAAGAAGGTGCTGAGGGACTGTGGTATATATACACACAGAGACAATGGTTACCGTTGCGAAGAAGGCAGGGGTACGTGGGAATTAGCGTTTGGTGTCGAGTAGAGTTTTTGGGTAACACGTGGCTTAGTTAGGGAGCTTTAACAGTTATGAAAATACTTAATTGGAGAAGTTAATGTAGGGTTGAAAAGTCTGATATGAGTTCACTTCACCGCTTTCCTTTTGGGTAGATCTGTAATTTTAGAAGATAAGGTGAATTCGTATTTTTTATTTTTTATATTAAATTTTGAAATCTTTTATTGCAAAGTAAAGGAAAATTCTCCAATTCATTCTTCCAATTATTTATATATATATTTTTTGAGTAAGTACTTAAAATTTTAATTTTATATAAATTAATTCTTTATTTATTTTTTAAAAAATAATCGATTCAATCTCAATATTATTTTCGAATAGTGAGTTCAATTTTTAAATTTTATTTTTAATCAAATTTGATCCTTAATCAATTTTTGACTTTCTAATTAAGTCCTTTCGTAGGTTTTTTAAAAGGTTGCAAGTAAATTTTTTTTTTTTTTTTTTTTTTTTTGAGAACAGCAGTGTTTATGCAGTTCTTAGCAAAAAAAATTAACCTTCAGGAGCTCGAATCGTTTGAAAGAAGAATAAGAAGCTTTTGGAAAACTCTTTCTCTTATCAGTGTGTTTAAGTGTTAAAAAAATGGTGTGTGTGTGTGTGAATGAAAATACGCAGTTGCCTTTTGCTCTTCTTAACAACACAGGAAGAGAAAGCGAGAAAGAAAGAAAGAAAGCAGGAGAGAGAAAGCAAAGAAAAACAGATGATGGGGGGAGTGTGCTAAAATGCACCGCCATATGATTAATCAATGAGAGATTTGATTACAGAAAGAGACATGGATGTTTGTGGGAATTATGCTTTTGCCACTGTCACTACTAAAAATAATATTATATACAACGATCTATTCTATCCATCGTATAAACTCCAACTATATACGATGGTCCATTCGAACCGTCGTATAAAGTGTGTCATAAACGAGAGTTCAAGAACTGTCGTATATACTCTTACTATATACGATGGTCCACTCTAACCGTCGTATAAAGTTCATTATAAACAAAGGTTTAATGGCCGTCGTATATAGTCCCGTCGTAAAAAACCCCTTTTTTTGTAGTGTGTGACCTTTGTATTTTGTCGGCTTTCTAGTCTTTTTATTTTTTTATTTTTCCTTTTCAACTTCTTGGGGGTTCATTAGAGGAGAAGAGAGAGAGAGGATGAAAGTTATCATTTCTATTGCATGAATAACAATTTTTCCCCTTAACATTTATATTGCATGAATCAGGCGGATGTAGTCGTATCTTTCCGAGTATCCCAGCTGTAGCAAGCCGAAGTTTGGGACCAGAAATGGACTAATCCCCAGCTTTTATGCAGCCAAAAGAATGCAGCGGGTAGAGTAGGACCGTTTGGATTGAAAGTTTTGGCATCTAAAGACTTAAAAGAAAACACTGCTGTTCTAAAAAAAAAAAAAAAAAAATTACAGGCAAAAACCTACTACGGGACTTAATTACAAGGTCAAAAATTGATTAAGGATCGAATTTGACTAAAAATAAAATTTAGGAACTGAACTGATTGTTCGAGAATAATATTGAGACTGAACCGACTATTTTCTTTATTTTTAATTTTACAAATTGATCATTCTAATAAAAATTGGTTAATATTTAGTCACTTTTTAATATATGATCAATGCATCTATTAAATTTAAAGGTTTTTTTTTTTTTTTTTGGTTTTTTCACTTTAGAATCTTCGTACTTCAAATCCTAATTAAAGTAAAGGGAAAAGGGTTTAATTGAATCACAAAGAGGGCATATATGCATTTAATGTATTCTATTTAACATGCTAAAAAGTGAACAAATAATAGTTAATTTTGAGCAAAATAACCAATTTGTGAAACTAAAAATAGATAAAGAATCAATTTGTGTAAAATTAAAATTTTAGGACTAATCTAGAGAAATGTAAATAGTTATGGATCTGAATCAGAGAATTAATTTGAAAATATATGTGTTAAGTTTAATTAATTTAAATTAAAGATTTTTTCCGTTCTCTCTCTAGAGTAGAATTTGCTCTCTTCTCTCTCCAGAGTTGCCCTCCTGCTAGCATCTCTAGATCCCGTTGAACTGTTATTTTCCGGCCAGTTTCTTCTCTGCCCTTCCTCTTCTGACCGTCTTCATTCCGCCCTCCCTTCCTCCCCTCCTTTATATTTAGCTTCCATCTACATATACTTCTCTTCAAATGGCCGATGTCCCAGAACAGGACTTCCTAGATCTTACCATTAATGCTCCAGATCCTGATGCATTAAATAACCCAGTACTCATTGGTCGTTTTCTCACTACCAAGACCATTAACCATAAAGCCTCAATTACGGTTCTAACTGCAGCATGGAATTTGGGTAATAATATTACTCTCATACCTTTGGATCATAACACACTCTCATGTACATTCCACCACCTTCCAGACCGAGATTGGATTTTAGCTACTGGACCATGGTCAGTGAAAGGGGCCATGTTGAATCTCCTCCCTTGGCCTCTGAATATCCCTTTAGATGAGATTGACTTCACGGTGTGCCAGCTATGGGTCTAGGTCCACCACCTGCCCCCTAACCGGCGAAATATGGAGAATGCAACCAAGCTTGGGAACTTTATCGGTCACACTATTCAGGTAGAGGACCCATCAGAATTCAAACTTGCCAAGAAATTCATCCGTGTTAAGGTGGCACTAGACACATCCAAGAGCTTAAAACCAGGATGCAATATACGGCGCGATGACGGTTCTCCTCTGTGGATAGCGTTCAAGTGCGAACGATTATCTGATTTTTGCTACTGCTGCAGTAAAATAGACCACACCGAATCTGCATGCCCAGCACAAAATCGGAGTCCAGTAACAAAAAGCAGCTCAATACCCCGATTTGGTCCTTGTCTCCGAGCCTGCTACAAAGGTGTTTCCAAGAATCCCAAGCCCTTCGCTACACCCTCGGCTCCCACTGAGCACCCTACCGGCGACGACCCTACAGACGCAGGCCTGATGGAGTACGACCCAGGTACTACTCTTTTGCCACCTCAGCATCTTACGTCCTCGAGACCCCCTCCATGTCAGACTAATTCCCATATCCGGAAAGCCCTCTCTGATATTTCAAATCAACTAGTCCTACCCCCAACCTGTCAACCCAAAATTCAAACCCCACTCACCCCGCCCCCTTCACCACCTAGCCGTTCCTCTTCCCACCTCACACTCGGACCGTCCCCCCTTATCCCTTCTACTACCTCTCTCCCAACCCCGGCTCACCCTTCTCTAGTCGCCTTGGGCCAAGCCGAATCTCTGACCCATCCCATAACCCCACCTCCCCTCCAACTTCCACTCAAGCCCATCGACAAAGATAACACTCAGCCCTTCCTTAGCCCACATAAACCCACCCTGAAGAGTCCCAACTCCTCTCTGGATCTGGCCTACAAGAGAAACAAATCTCAGGATAATGAAGGAGTTGTATCAGCTTTGGCCCGGTTAAATATCATCCCCTCAGACCCACCAGATTATCCACCTTCTGACTTTGTACCAGATAGCAGTACGTACTTGGAAGAAAGACTCCTGCTCACTTGAAGGCTGTTCATTCACGTAAAACGCCAGGCAAGAATGCTCCCACGCAGACAGAACACTGCAGTTACAATCACAGAACTCACTGAGGAAGCAACACCATCTGAGGCTATGGAGGCAGGCCGTGAAATGCCCCGCTTGTCCCAATGATTCTTATAGCCTGGAACTGTCGCGGAATTGGTCACCCTGCGACAGTTAGACAATTGAAAGACTTGGTTCTTTCTCAAAGACCATATGTAATGTTTTTAGCAGAAGTAAAATGTAATAACATTTCAACTATTCAACGTTTGATTCTGGCTACTAAATTTGCTCATTTTGAATTTGTTCCTTCTGTTAGAAAGGCTGGTGGATTGTTATTAATGTGGAAGGACAGTGTCAATTTGAAAGTGGTGTCGGCTAATGCTTATATGATTAACTGTTTGGTGTTTGATGACTTGCCTGCTACCCCCTGGCAGTTCACCCCTATATACGGCCCTCCTGTTCCTTCTCTTAGACCATACTTTCTGGACTACTTATCTACTATTGGATCGGCCTTCCAAGGGCCATGGCTTCTAACTGGGGACTTCAACATGGTCTTAAACCAAGCTGAAAAAACTGGTGGCCGACCAGTGGGAGGGTCCAGTCGGGGAAGCCTCAGGAAAATACTGGATACTTACGGACTTATTGATCTGGGGTACAGCGGGCATGCATTCACATGGAACAACCGCAGAAGCGGGACTGCCAACATTCAAGAAAGACTCGATCGCAACTATGGCAATGCAGAATGGAAGCTGAATTTTGCTCATACAACTGTCCTTCATTTGCCCCTATTCACTCCGATCATAAACCTCTCCTCATCAACTCCACACCTAATTCTGATTCCCCCCCTAAGCTGTTCCGTTTTGAGGCCATGTGGATAACCCATCCCGATACCAGCCTTGTCATTAGTGATGCATGGAACCGGAGTACCTCTTTTGCCTCTCGTCTCAAAAACACTAAAATTGCTCTCAAGCATTGGAACCATACCGTTTTTGGCAACATGTATACCAAACTCAAACACCTCAAACTCACCATAGCCTCTCTTCAATCACAGCCCCAACCTTCAACTATTATCTCGCTGGAAAATTCTGTTCAACGGGAGTTAGATAATCTTTCTAGAAGAGAGGAAATGTTCTGGAGAGAGAAGGCCAAAGCTTGCTGGATTGAGCAAGGTGATTCTAATACACACTACTTCCACCTTACTACTATTATTCATCGTAGACATAATTTGATTCATAGTCTTTTGTCTCCTGATAATTTTTGGATTACTGATAGATCTCTCATAGGGAATGCATTTATTGCCTATTTTGCTAACCTCTTTGCCAGTAGTTGTCCTAGTATCCCTCCTGTTTTGTAGGACTTGATTCCCTCGTATATTTCTACCTCGCAAAATGACATGTTGACAGCCGTACCAACACCGGAGGAAATTCACAAAGCTGTCTTTTCTATGGGGAACTATAAAAGCCCTAGTCCCGATGGCATGACAGTCACCTTTTAAAAACAATATTGGGGTATAGTTGGCCAGGCTGTTATTGAAGAAGTACTCCATTTTTTTTCAAACCAATACCTTAAAGCAATCCTTCAACCATACCTTCATTGCTTTAATTCCTAAGGTGAAGGGAGCCTACAAGGTTGATCATTTCAGCCCGATAGCTCTCTGCAATGTGATTCTCAAGATTATTACTAAGATTTTGGCTGGGCGTCTTCGTGGAATCTTAAGTACTATTGTGCACCCGAGTCAAGCAGCTTTCATTCCTCATCGAGCAATTAGTGACAATATCATTATAAACCACGAAGTGATGCACTACCTAAAATAAAAAAAAGGGAAGAACGGATTTATGGCCATCAAAATTGACTTGGCTAAGGCCTATGATTGGGTGGAATGGAACACATTGGCTGCTATACTTTATTCCTTCATTCAACTTATTATGGCTTGTACCTCATCACCGAGGTACTCGATACTTCTCAATGGTTCCCCTCATGGATACTTCCAGGCTGAACGTGGACTTAGGCAAGGTGACCCAATGTCTCCGGCTCTCTTCACGATCTTCTCGGATCTCCTCTCCAGACTCTTGGCCAAGGCAGAATCTGAAGGTAAAATCTCGGGTATCAAAGTAGCCCGTACTAGCCCGCGCATCACTCATCTCATGTATGCTGACGACTTAGTGATCTATAGTAAAGCTACTGATCGTGAGGCCACAGAGGTGTTCTCTTGTCTACAACAGTATTGCTAATGGACTGGTCAAGCTATAAACTAGGAGAAATCTGTGGTCCACTTCAGCAACAATGTACCCCATTCACTACGGACCTGGTTATGTAGGCAACTATCAATGCATGAATGCAATCACACTGGCAAAATATCTTGGGCATGCATTTTGTAAGTTCACCTCAAAGGCAGCAGCATTCCAGGGAGTTATTGAGAAAATGGCTGAAAAGCTTGCAGGTTGGAAGAAAAAGGTTTTATCTTTGGCTGGGCGAGTCATTTTAATTAAATCAGGAGCCCAGGCAGTACCCAGTTATCTCATGCAGAACTTTCTTGCTCCTAATACTGTCTTGGATAAATTGGATGGCATGGTACGGGCGTTCTTCTGAGGATTAGACACTTCTAAGAGGCATTATTTGCATCTAAAATCCTGGGACTCTATTTGCTGTCCCAAAGCACTTGGAGGAGTCAGCATTCGAAAAATGAAAGATTTGAACTTATCCTTGGTCACGAAGTTAGGCTGGCAACTTCTTATGGCCCCCCATAAGCCATGGGTTTAGCTAATTAAATCTCGGTACCTGCGAGGCCGACGCACACTAGAACTGGATTCTACTACCCACCCGGCATCCTGGATTTGGGTGACTCTCAAACACAGCCATAAGCTCCTAAGGCAAGGTTTCTATTACCAAATTGGGCAACATTCACAATTGCGTATTAAAGGGGATCCGTGGCTTCCAAAAAAATCAGACTTTCGTATTCCTGAAGAGCTGAATTTTCCAGAAGATTTGATACTTGTGCAGGATCTCATGGAGGAGGACGGTACAGGTTGGAAAGAGGCAAGGATCCTATCATCTTTTCCCTCACATATTAGTCACCTTATTCTAAATACCCCCATTCTTGAACGGGAGCAGGATCAACCTATCTGGACTCCTTCCAGGACAGGGAGTTATACGGTAGGTTCCACATATAGATTTATTCTCAAGAACAAGGGTCTCTCTGTTTCAGATGCCGACTGTCAGCTATGGGAACTTATTTGGAGTTCATCTCTGCATGGACGGCATCACATATTTCTTTGGAAGATGCTCACCAAAGCTCTTCCCACCTTGGATCGCCTCTCTCGGTTCTCGATTCTCCCTGCTTCTAACTGCTACCTATGTCAGCAAACACCAGAAACTGCCCATCACCTTTTTCTCACCTGCCCCATCATTAAACTCCTATAGTGGAACTCCCCATGGTAGGTACGCATTGAAGCCTTCTACCAACTGGACTTGAGACAGTTCACAATTTCGATGCATAGAGACCCTCCAGTTCTTCCTATTTCTACTGAGGAACATGGTAAACTAGTTCATTTTATGGTTGTGGCGTGGGAGCGAGTCTGGCTGGAAAGGAATAAAATTTGGACTGGTTCGTCTCCCCCTGACTGGAATGTAATGTCATCCTCTATTAGCAATGGTTTTTTGCGGTATTGGAGAGGCAGCCTCGATCGAATTTCACGGCGCTCCAAACCCATAGATTGGGCACATCCCACCCGGTGGACTCCTCCTCCAGTTGGAGAGTACAAACTTAACTTCGATGCGGCCTTCTCCAATGGGTCTACTGTTATAGGTGTCATACTCAGAAACTCTTCTAGTGTTATTGTGGGTGCTTGGGTCAACCGCTTTACCTCAAAAAATCCTTTTTGTGCAGAGGCGGAAGCAGCTACCCAAGCTTTTCACATTGCTACGGATCTTCGCCTCCATAAGGTCACTATTGAGGGGGATGCTCATAATGTGATTATGGCTATGAATGGTTTGGACATGTTTGCAGATTGGCGTGCGGCTCCTTTGGTTATTGCTGGGCGCAAGTATCTATATTTGAATATGTTTTGGTCTCTATCTTTTGTACCTAGAAGCTGTAATTGTAGTGCCCATAACCTTGCAAAATGGGCGAAAAACTTGTCTGTTTGTGGACGGCTAGATCTTACAACTCTTCCCCCAGAGGTTTGGTGTGACCGAGAGGGAACCTAGGTTTAATCTTTGTACCTGTTTCCTTTTGTCCTCTTTAATATATTCCCAACAATTATCAAAAAAAAAAAAAAAGTTTAATTAATTTAAAAATTAACATTATTATCTTATTTAAATTAATATTTATAATTTTTTTAAAATAAAAATTATAATTATATAATTATATAAGTAACCTAGCCACACCTGAAATTTTCTAAATTTTAACTTTTGCACGTAAACTTTTTTTTTTTGTCTAAAGTGACACTCCAATTTTATTATTATTATTATTTTTGTTTCTATACTAGGACTTCGTTAGCTTTGACAGTTTAGTTTAAAATTAATCTGTTAAGTTCACTTTTGACAAGGATAGTTTCATCCTTTTTAAATTTTTTTTATATATATAAATAACAGAAATCCCTCTAAAATGAATTGATTTGACAATAGCCGTGCTTTATTATTTTCTTTTTCTTTTTCTTTTTCTTTTTACTTGTTTATTGCTCAAAGACCTAGAATTCATAGTTTTCATATATCTTCTTCGAAGAAATTGACGAAATATATTCATCCAATATGTCAAGAATAGATAAAAACTTGGTGCCCATGTGTTATTGTGGAGGATTGAGCAAGGTGAAGACCTCTTGGACTAAAAGGAACCCCTCTAGACGATTTGTGACTTGTAACCAAAATGAGGTTCGATTTTCTATGGTTTCTTCATTCTTAATTGTCGATTCACATTAAATGATCCTCCTTGTTCACATTCCTTCTTTTTTTTCCTGGGGTAATGATGGAAGAGAAGGTTGTGCTTTCTTTCAGTGGTTAGACCCTAAAATTTGTCGTCGACTAGTGAAATAATACCTAGTTTATTGGGAAGAATCAAAGAGATGGAGAGTGAGCTCGAAGCTAGTAGAATGAATGTTGTAAAAGTTGAAGAAAAAAAAATTGAATTGAAAATGCAGACAATAAAAGTGAAAAAGCTACTGTTTTTTTTTTTTTGTGTATCGGCTTGGATTGTATGGCTTGTACTACGATCATTTTCTTGAGAGATTGATCCTGTTGGCAGTTAGTTGATAGAATAAAATAGTCGTCTTAGGTTGATGCTTTGTACTGATATGGTGATTTGTATTGATATGGTTGGTGAAATGAGTATAATCAATTTTATCATTCCCATTTATCCTTGCTATGAATGAGTATTATGAAAACAATATTGGATATCCTATTAAACATGGAAACCAATTGATAAGGGCAAAGTTGTATGCTGAATGTAAGAAACAAAATTGAGCAATTTTCTGGGATACTAACCAAATTGATTCCAATAAAAAGATAGTCATTGCAAATAAAAACATAATGTACAAATTCATTGTTTATGAACAAAAACTACTACACCTGCACCTACCTTTACACCACACTTTATAGCACAAGCAGACAAGAGGACAAAATAAGAAATTGTTCATTGACCAAATCAATACAAAAAAAGAAGTAAAGATTCTATCAATTGTCTCCCCACATGGGTGCTGGCCACTATAAATCACTTTCTTTTAGGTTATTTTCTAAAGTGTGAGTATTTATTTCGAGGGTCACCTTCTCCTAACCAAGCTTTTTCAAAATCTTGATAGAACTTTTGTGCTCTTGTGGATCTCCTTTGTTTAGGTTGTCCTCTTGAAGCTTGTCTTCTTGAACCTTTTATGCTACTATTAGATGTATATGTTTGAGCTTCTGAAATAATATCCTCCACTCTCCTGAGCAAATCTTCTGTTGGCTCTTCTACTTGGTCAACTTCTAGATTTGTATTTTCAACTGCTTCACCTACCTGTGCTACTATTGTTTCACCTGTCTCTGCTTCTGCTACTTCAATTTCCTCTGCCCTTTTTCCTTCTTCCATTCTTTCTGGTGGTTGTGATTCATTTCCATGGCCTTCATTGTCCCTTGTAAGATGATATTCAACTTGCAAGAAATAATGAAACATGAGACATGAGAGTATGTAAATGAACATGTGAGCCTAACTGTTATATTTGAATGTTTACCTGAGTAGAATTAGTTGATCTACTTTGTCTCTTTCTTTTATTTACTTTTGTTCTTGTTGTTTTTGTTCCTCTTTCCTTTGTTTTTGCTTGGGCTATGTTTTCTATTTGGGGATTTGAACTGCTTGCTACTAATGGTCTAGGTTTAGCATTAGGATTATTGACAATACACTTTGCTCTATTATGCCCTTGAACTCCATAGTTTCTACATGTATTACAATCCTCTATCTTATCCTCCTGCCATTATCCTTTCCTTCATCAATCTATCTCTTCCTTCCTTTCCTTGGCCTCCCTGTCTATTTGTATGCTCTTGGGGGGTTTAATTGAACCCTATCTCCTTTTGGCCACATATCCTTGCCAATTATGGGTATTAAAACATGATCATACAATTGGTTAAATGTTTCAATGCTGTAATAGGCATCAACATAGCATGAAAGTTTTCTCCTTTTTTGTGAAGTGCAAAAATGTCATGTACATAAGGAATACTAGTAAGGCTCCATAGTTCACAACTACACCAATTTTTTCTCAAATCAACAACAAATTGTTGTCCTAATGGTCCCTTCACTTGATGGCCATGTAATCCATTCCAAATTGGCTTCCACTCCCTAGATGCAATTACAACCTCCTCTAATTTCCCTCTTATCTTAGGGGTAAAGGCCTTCAGGCTTTTTCTCAACCACAATCTCCTTTTTTGAATCCTTTCCATGACTAACTCTATAATCCCTTCCATCATAGACAGTATGGGTTGATTTCTCACTCAAGAATATAAGAATCAAATGATTGACACAAATTATTACATTGCATGTCACTCTTTGCATGTGCTAAAAAAAGACTTTCACCCACATATCCTTGCTAGGCCCATTAACCACCCATCTATAGACATCCTTATCATGCTTTTTTAACTCCCTCATTACATGTTCATACAATATACTGTTACTAGACCTAGCAATCTTCCACAACTTATCCTTTAATGTCTTACCTCGGTGTAATTTCTTGAAATTGTAGTACATATGTGCTGAACATAATACTTGTGATCACAGTTGGGTAGCACTTCAGCAAGAGCAACATCCAATCCTTGCAAATAACATTTAACATCATTCTCCGTTTAGTATTGACTAGCATAATTTATTAGAAAGATTAAATTGTAATGGCTTTTCACATTTTCTCTATCATATATGAATGTTAACGCATATCCACCATTTGGAATTTCAAGATCCTTTTCTAATAATTCAAAGAACCAATTCCACTGTTCAATAGCTTCTTTCTCAACCACAGCCCAGGCAATAGACCACCATTCATTGCTTCCATCACTTCCAACTACACTTAGCAATGGGAATGTTCCTTTGATGTGACAACCATCAACTCCAATTATTGTCTGCAATGGGCTTTCCATCCATTTTTTAAATTGCCTAGGCAAATGTACGTTCTTTGGAATCTTGGTTGATGGCCATTTTCTCTGAAATTCTCATGCACAATTTCAACTGTTAAGTCAGTATTGGTTCTCAATAGTTCTTCCTTTAATTGTTGGGTTTTGGAACAAAAACACAGTGGAAATATAAAACTTTTTCGTAACCCACCAAGGATCACAGGCGTTTTCAATCAAATTGAAAGAGAAGGTTGTCGATAATTACCTTTTTGACAATATTCTTGGAGATATGAGTGAAGCTTGTCAAATAGAATAATAGAAAATAGAGTCTGTATTACGGAATCAATATTTTTGAATTCTACCATTGAAGACATATCTTACCGTTCAAATTGAAGGAAAAAGTCTCTTCTATCTTTTATCCAAAATTCAGCTTTATATTGTTAGTCCAATCGTCTAAGTGTTTCTGACCGCTGAACTGAAGATGGGATTTCTATTGCAGAATTGATATCCCAAATTCCAACAGTTGAAAATTGATTTCCATCATTCAAATCAAAGCAATACGTCTCCTATACCTACTGTAAAAGTTTCAACTTGATCGGAGAAGAATTGACCGTGCGACCGTCTAAAAGAGTATTACTGCCAGGCCAGTTCAAAGATGTTGTCTTTGTAAAAGACGACCATCCTCTATAAGTATCCACACAAGAACGAATAAGAATTTGAAGAATCAAACGCTAGTTCAAGTTTGTTTTTCTCAAAAATGATATATTAATTTTTTACTCTCTTTATAAAGAATAAGAAAAGTTCAAAAATGTGTCAGGAACATTTCAAGAACATATAAAGAAACTTTTTTTTCTCAAGACTCTCTCAAGAACCTCTTTCTTGCCTCCTTTTGAGTCATGATACATCATATGTATATATATTATGGGGTTTTATTATAACCTAAATTATTATTTATTTAAAACTCCTTTTAAATAATAATATAAGTCCTAATCCTTAGTATGTAAGAATTTTTTTATTTAACCCAATATTATATAAATTCTTTATCCAATAAGGAAATCTATATAAATAAAAATTATATTATTTGTAATTTAAAGTAATCTCATCATTTTTAATTACTATAAAGAGTAATAATAAACCATAACCAATCTGGTTTGTTCTTATTGTGCAACCCTATAAGTTCAAATAATGTTGGCAGTAGGCCCAAATAATATTTAGAGTACATAAGTTATAAGTGGCTCTAGCAAGACATTATAACTACCCAAGTTAAATGAAAAGTTCAAATCCGAGAGAACCTTCACATAGTCTATGCCATAATCTTTTTGTCTCACAATATCTTGATAGAATATAAAGTATGGATGAAAGTCAATTTATATCAATCTATCTTTAATTTCTCAAAACCCAACTAGATTGTTTAAACAAATGATATTGATCATTATCAATTCATTTGAGCCATGCATTTTTCCAGTCTCAATTGTCGAGGGGCCCAAAGATATCTCTCTTATAATAAGAGGGACAAATTCCATCTCAATTACTTATATCTCACTACATGATTCTTATCATGCTCAATCATAATCTTTATAATCATCAATTAAAGACGACGTTTGATTTATGTCAAAGCACAATAATCTTAATGTTGAGAACCATAGTAATTTCATATCTAAGGATTCAATGTCATAACTATTAGAGATTACCTTATGACTTTGATCCAAGTAGTAATTTCAAAGTGGGTCGGTTCAATATTTATTCTCAACAAATACATATGAATTTGATTTGTATCCTATACACATATTCATCTCATAAATATCAATCAAACTTCATACTAATCTTAATTTATTATTCCCATAACAATAATTGATTAGGGATATTTAGAATAATTAATATCATTCAAGGATATTATTATATAACAAACATACAAATTTATAATAAATTAAATCATAACAATTAAACTATCATGTCCACATAATGGACCTAGGGCACTATTACTAACAATCTCCCACTTGCATTAGGCTCATACATCAATGTATCTAATACCCATGGACCCAGTATGACGATCATGCTTTCCTTGTGGTAGAGACTTAGTCAAAGGATCTACAATATTATCATTTGCTAGAATTCTGCATATCTTAACGTCACCTCTTTCAATAATTTCTCGAATAAGATGGTAACATCTAAGAATGTGTTTGGATCACTAATGTGATCTAGGTTCTTTACTTGTGCTATAGCACCATTATTGTCACAGTAAACATCAACTGGATTTGTGATGCTAGGAACTACTCCAAGGTCAGTGACGAACTTCTTGATCCAAGCTACTTCCTTAGCTCATCAGCTGTGGCTATGTATTTAGCCTCAGATATAGAATCAACAACTGTGCTTTGCTTTGAACTTTTCCAGCTGACAGCACCACCATTCAAACAAAACACATATCTTGACTGCGATCGAAAATCATCTTTGTCAGATTGAAAGCTCGCATCTATGTAACCACTTACAACAAGATCATCTTCCAATCCTCCAAATACCATGAACGCATCTTTAGATCTTCTTAAGTATTTAAGAATGTTCAATAACTCTCACCGAGATCTGATTGGTATCTTCTTGTTATGCTCAAAGCATAAAATATATCTGGTCTAGTACATAACATGACATACATGATAGATCCAATAGCCGAAGCATAAAGAATTTTACTCATGTGGTCTCGCTCATCTTTAGTGTTAGGATATTGAGTCTTGCTAAGAGTAATGCCATGAGACATATGCAAGAATCCTCTCTTGGAATCTTGCATAATGAACCTTTTTAGTACTTTATCTATTTAAGTACTTTGACTTAGATTAATCAACCTTTTAGATCTATCTCTACAGATCTTTATCCCAAGGATATAGGCAGCTTCACCTAAGTCTTTCATTGTGAAACACTTCCCTAACCAAGATTTGACATTCTGCAAGATAGGGATGTCATTTCCAATGAGTAATATGTCGTCGACATATAAAATTAGAAATACAATTGCACTCCCAATAATTTTCTTGTAAACACAAGGTTCATCTTCATTTTTTATGAATCCAAACTCTTTGGCTAATTCATCAAAAAGAAGATTCCAACTCCGAGAAACCTGTTTCAATCCATAGATGGATCTCTGAAGCTTGCATACGTTACCAGGATTCTTAGGATGCACAAACCCTTCAGGTTGTGTCATATACACATCCTCAAGTAGATTTCCATTAATAAATGTTGTCTTTACATCTATTTGCCAAATCTCATAGTCAAAATATGCAGCAATGTCAATAAGAATTCTGATAAACTTAAGTATGGCTACTAGTGAAAAAGTTTCATCATATATAGTCTATAGCCGATTTTTTTTTTTTTTTTTTTTTTTTTTTTTTTTTTGAAACCTTTTGCAACTAGGCTTGCTTTATAAGTATGTGCTTTTCCATCCATGTCAATTTTTCTTTTAAAAATCCATTTGCAGCCAATGGTTTTAGTACCTTCAAGTGGATCAATCAATGTCTACACCTAATTGTTACACATGGATTGCATTTCAAACTTCATGGCTTCTAACCAATTTTTAGAATCTGGATTTGAAGTAGCCTCTTGGTAGGTAGTGGGTTCATTTTGATCCACTAACAATACATCACGATTCAGTCATAAGAAATCCATATCTCAGGTTCATGACGTATCCTACCAGATCTATGCAACTCTTGTGTTACTAGAGGTGAGTCAACAACTATTTGTTGATTTTGAGTATCCATAAGTGGTTCAATACTATTTTGTGGTTCTCGAATTTCTTTGAGTTGTACCTTGCTCCTAGTGATTCTTTTAGAAATAAATTCCTTTTTTAGAAAAACACCATTTGGAGCAACAAACACTTTGTTCTTAGTAGGATTATAAAGTAGCATCCCTTAGCTTCTTTAAGATATCCCACAAAAAGACATTTATCAGTTTTAGGCCTTAGCTTATCCGAAACTTGACGTTTCACATGAGCTTCATAGTCCTAAATCTTAATAAAAGACAAATTGAGCTTTTTATCAGTCCATATTTCATATGGTTTTTTTTTTCAACCCCTTTGCATGGAACTCGGTTGAAAAAAAGTTTCATAGAAGGCACATGTACTTGATTTATGGACTTTTCTGTCTTGTAGATAATTAGGTTATCTTCTCTTGGAGAATCTAACTCTGATTGATTGAAGAATCCACATTCAGGTCTGACAGATTATTATTGTTGCTCTTTTCGATATCCAAATGAAAATGCCACGATCAACCTCAAATGAATAACAGTGGTTCATGTAAGAATCTTTAATGTTAAAAGACCTTACGAATGCTTTTATCTGATATTGAGGAAGCTTAGGAGGATTCGATTCTTCGTCAATTGCCTTACAAGTTTAGCAGAGTTAGTGCTAAGGGGCAAAGAGGGCTTGCATACGTAATCTTATTTAAATAAAAAAAAAAAAAAAAAGGAAAAACAGACTAATTTTTGCCAATCTTTCAATTGAAAATAATAATTTGATTAAAACTGAAATTGTTTGTTCAAATAGGGCTAAAAATGTAAAAAAAAAAAAAAAAAAAAAAAAGGAAAATAAACCACTAATATAACTTTAAGTCTTATCATCTTTGATGACTTTTATTTTAAATTTAAAAAAAAAAAAAAAAATTGAAATTAATTTAGAAAGCACTGAAAGAAAGAAAAAAATACTTTAAGTACAATAATGTGTTACATTAAATACAATATATATATTTTTTATTAGATGATTTAATATTTAAATAACACTTATCTAGATGTGCTAAGTCAACAAATTAAATATATAAATTAACACAAAACAATGGCCCCAACTTTAATCTATTATTTTCGGAAAGGGGAAGTACACTTTCTACCTATTATTGATTAATAAAGCAAATTGACCACAATAGCCGACTGAAATGGAAGGGAGTTTTTTTCCATTTGATTTTGTCACGAGTCTAAAACGTTCAAGATTTTTGTGGAAAAAATTTAAATTTTCCTTTATGTTCTTATTTTATTTTATTTCTTTAATTTCACTTTCACTAAGTAGATTTTTTTTTTTTATCTACTAGATCTATGATATATATATATAATATTTATAGATTTCTTATAAACTTATTAGAGCTTTTTAACCTCATTGGGATATGTCAATTAAGTCTTTTTGATGAGATATTACTAGGATGTCAATTAAAACCATACTCGATGAGTAATTTGTACTTCGATCCCATTTTGACCGAAAAATCTTCATTTTGATCGGGTTTGGGAATGAGAATGGTGATTCCTCGAAAGAGAAAATCAGGAATAGGGGTAGGAATGGTATTAACCTTCGATCCACATTCCCATTACCGCCCCGAAAATATATATATATATATATATATATATACATATAATATTTAATTATATATTTATAATAAAAATAAAATAATATAACAATTACAATAATTAATTATTCAAAAGTTTAAAAATAAATTATATGAATTAGTAAAAGACTCGTATAATGACAAAAAGTTAAAAATGTTTTTTTTTTCCTTATTTTATTTTAAAGTTTAATTTTATAATTTTAATTTTTTAAAAAAATTATATAAAAAAATTTGTAATAACATTATTTTTAATTTTATGAAATTTATTGATTAATTTTTTTTTATTAATAATTTAATTAAAAATGAAAAATGAAAAATTTGATAAGAAATATAACGGTGAAAAATCTTCGCGGTGATATCCGATCCCGTTGCGGACGGGATGAGATGTAAAATCAATTACCCGATGGGAAATATATATGTGGGAACTAGGGATGAGGATGGAAAAGGAGTCCCCTGCAAATCTCCACCCCATTGCCATTCTTGATTCCAATTATATGGGTAGAATGTTTAACTCATATTTATGTTAAGACTAACCTTCGATTCCTTTTAAAAAGTTAGCTCTGACCCTAAGTTTTTAAACAATTGATCGAAGACTTTAGAAACCCTATAAAGAATCGGTAAATGAGATTATCTTTTTTACATTTGGAGTTTTCGACCCATTAAAATTGAGCATAGAAGAATTCCCAAGTACAATTAAATTTTATGAAATACGATCGAGTTTAAATTAGTGAAATGAAATATGAAGATATACATTATTTGAGTAATGTATTTCCTCTATATATATATATATATATAGTAAGTGACCAAAAATGAAGCAAACAAAATATTGCTAATTAAGGTTTTCTAGGAGTAATCGAAATACATTATTTCTAGCGTGGAATAAGATTCAATTCTTTATAAATGGTTAAAGCATGACAAGTAGTAGTACCTAATGCTTTGACATTTGTACTCTGATTTGATAACCTAACCTCATTCACCATCATGTTCCTCATGCCAAATAATAATAATAATAAAACTAATCAATTTGCTCCCTATTTTATTAGTTTTTTTTTTTTTTTTATTCTATACTATTTTTAGGTGGTATTTTTTATCTTTTTGATCATATTTTAATTATTTTTTTTATTAAGTTAATGACTAAAATAGTCACAATAGATTTGTGAGCCTGCTATGCGACTATGAATCTGACAATACTCATGTTCAATTATTTAGTATAATTATTATTGTATTAAAAGGAGTATTCTAAGTTAACAATGAGTATCTAGACCCATACTTATATTTCATGATATATTCATATACATTTATAATGTGAGACGAAATATTACATAAAATTTCAAAATTAATATATGTATATATATATATAATTTTTTTTTTTTTTTTTTTTTTTTTTTGAAAAGTCTACATTAAAAGTGATAAAAAAAAAAAAAAAAATTTTAATGATATATGTGTGTAAGAATTTGATATTACAAAAGAAATTTGTTGAGTTGAGTGAGAAAAAGACATTGAATAATTTTTTTCAAAAAGACCCAAATTGAGGAAAAGAGAAAAAAAGAACTCCACGTGCATGAGGAAATTTATTTCAGCTGTCTGTCTTCTTCATCCAGATTCGTCAATCGGAATTATCTTTAATTTGTACCAAAAGGTCAAAAAAAAAAAAAAAAAAAGGCTGAAAAATAGTGCTATACTTCCTACCTATTTATTTATTTTATTTTTTGAAGGGTATTACCATAAATTTCTTATCTATTTATCCATTATTTATTTATTATTATAATTATTTCTTTTTCAGAGAATATCTTTAATAAATAAAGAAAAATAATTATAAGAATAATTTTTTAAAAAAATATATTTTGATTTTTTAACTCTAATTATTTTTTATCAGTTTTGACTATTGAAGGAGCTATATCACGGGCTTTGGGCTTTGGGCTTTGGGCTTTGGGTTTCAGTACGGACCTTGTTTTCCACACACACACACATACATACATACATACATATATATATATATATAGGTACATAGAGGGAGGGAAAGTAAGTAATGAATATTTTATTGGCCCCATTAATTAGAAATGGGAAACAGAAGATTTATCATGAACTTGATTTGCAAGCAAAAGAAGATTTGCCTTTTATGTCATTTTCTCTACTTACCTACTTCTAGCCTCTCTTTCTCTCTCTCTCTCTCCCCCTCTCTATTTATATATATATATATATATAATTTAAACAGTTATCATGGCAATCATTTCTTGTTCCATATATATATATATATATATATATATATATATATACATATATATATTTTTTTTAAAAAAATAATTAAAAGTTAAAAGAAAAAAATATATTATTATTTTTTATGGATTTTCTTTTTCTTCGCTAATGTTGTGCTTTAACAATCATGTGAAATAAATTTTTTTTTTTAATTTGAGGTATTTTTGCCTTTATCGTGTTTTGAATTCATGATTATTCAGATCATAAATGAGACTACTATCAACTGAGCTACACCTTCTTGACTATCATGTAAAATAGTTATGTAATAACTAAAATTTATAATAATAAAAAAAAGAAAAAGAAAAAGAAAACCTATTTTTCTAGTTTGCGTGTGTGTGTGAGCGTGACGTGTCAAACATGGAAATTGTAAGTCCTCGTGCCATGACATGCCATTGGGCCTAACTTGACTTGGAATGTATCATGTTTAAAATTCATGATCGAATTATAAATGAGACTACTATTAATTGAGTTACACTTGTTTGACTATCATGTAAAATAGTTATGTAATAATTAAAATTTATAATAATAAAAAAAAAGAAAAAGAAAAAGAAAACCTATTTTTCTAGTTTGCGTGTGTGTGTGTGTGAGCGTGACGTGTCAAACATGGAAATTGTAAGTCCTCGTGCCATGACATGCCATTGGGCCTAACTTGACTTGGAATGCCACTGTTTGACAAATCAGATCAAGAAAAGCCTTCTTCTTCCCAGTCGGGGAAACTTTCCTTTGTCAGTACGTAGAAGAAAAATTCCATTTGAGTGTAAACCCTAAACACCGCCAAAATTAGTCAAACCTATCCTTTGTTATTTAACCATCTTTGGTGGTTGGAATAATTTCGTGACAATTCTGATATGAATTTCCTGGTAACAACACAAGAAAGCATGCATATATATATATATATATATGTATATATATATGAATGTAAACAAGAGATATATTCTAAGACATTGTGTAAGATACCAATCAAATTATATTAAAATACGTATCAATTTAATTAACTTTAAAAATTAAGAGTGTGTTTGGATTGGAGTTTTTTTTTTTTTTTAAAGTTGATTTGAGTGTATTACAGAAAAATGAGGAGTAAGGTAAGAACAAGTAAAAAAATTGTCTAGTAAGTGGGGAAAAAATATTATATTTTATTAAGTGTAGTGATGATGTTGTTATTGAAGTGATACATTTATTGAATATTTAATTTTATAGATATTTCAATATTCAATATTTTATTAATTTTTTTGCCAAGTGGGTAGACAATAAACAGTGTCATGTCATGTAGTGTTTAAACAAGTACACCTCATTTAAAATAGTTTATAATATAATTAGCATATGAGTTTTATGGTTTCTGACAACTAATCTAAAATGAAAAGAGAGAGAGAGGAGATCGAGAGATGATGATGATGATGACTAAAGAGATTAAAGAGTGTATAGAGACAAAAGGTATGTTACTGTGAATATATATAGCATATTTATACTAAGCCTTTGAATATATAACGCATATTTTCTGATATATTTATATGAATAGTTTTCTTTTAAATTTTAGATAATTATGATATGTATATCTTATCATATCTGAAGTTTCAATTTAGAATAAGGTTTTGGGAAAACTCAAAAAAAAAAAAAAAAAAAAAACTTCAATCCAAACGCACCCTAAATGGTGTTAAAAGAAATTATAAATATTTGATTTAATGAAAGTTAATACTGTTAATTTTTTTAAATTAATTAAATTGACACGTATTTTAATTTGATTTGTGTATTAGATAATATCTTTAAAGAATGTGAATATCATCCATATATATATATATTTAAGTGCAATTATTGGAGAATTGTAAAAGGAATTGGATCCATAATTGTTTATTGATGTTTATGTGTGGGTCGTTGATTTTCTCCACAATTGGAGGGATGTAAACTGGGGAACATGGAACCCATGTTATTCCCGGCGGGTATCAAAATGACAGGTCCTGCATAAATCATGCATTAAATTATAAATATATTAATGCCAGTACATATATATATATATATATATATATATATATATATATATATATATTAATGCCAGTAAATATATATATATATATATATATATATATATATATATATATATATTAATATATGATAAGACAGATTAACCATTTTAGACACAAATTTTTAATTTAAAACTCCAAAGTATAGATGAATTGGTAAGATATTCTCTTAGCTAAGTTGTGGGTTCGAAACTGTACTTTTTTATACTGCCGTTTAAAAACTTGGAGTTTGAATGTGGATATAACTTAAAAATGTCGCTTAAAATTGAAATTCATTCAGAAGAAGAAGTGCACTTAAAAAATAAAAAAAAAAAAAATTCTTATTTGAAAATGATTATCACTTGGACCGGCAATTACGATACCAGTAGTCTTGGAATGTAAGAATTCTTCGGCCTCCATACAATGTGGACAGCACATTTGTTTATATTCATCCTTTTTCACTTGCAATTGGGCTATCAGCTCTGCGCCACCCTAACTATCTCTCTAATCATATATATATATTTATTTATTTATTTATTATTTAATATGAGGTGAAAAAAATAGCTTTTTAGGACTTTAGCTTTCTAAAGCATAAAGCTCCAAACTTTTGAATGTCCATATTATTATTCTTTTTTTCTTCCTTTTTTTTTTTTTTTTTTTTTTTCCATTGATTAGAAATGGCAATGGTTTTTGTTGTGTTATTTTTTAAGTGATGAGTGATAAAGGTGATGTGACAAATATGAAAAATTCTGGAGAATTTAGTTTTAAGTATTTAAATTGTATTTGGATTAGTACATAATATTAAATTTAAATCGTGGTTATATTTAGAAAATTTCAGACACATATCTGATCAGAAGTTGGTATATTAAAACTTAAAAAGAAAAAAAAAAAAAAAAAACAACTCCGATAATAGAGTATAATAAGTATTATTCATTAGATTTTATTTTATTTTTTTTAATGGGACACTTTAATAATTTAAATAAGGAAAAAAAAAAAAAAAAAGGAGGAAAAATGAAGACCTCTCACTGATCCTGTCCAAACATCAGGGTTGTGCAGATTTCTTTGACGGCATCTCCAATTGCACTTGCAGTGTGATTTGTTTATATTTATAGTACAAGATACGGTAGAGGTCAAAGCCTTGTAAGAACCATGCTTTTCATGACATTTTCTATTGCTGCAAATTTCTCTCACTTTTTTTTTTTTTTTAAAAAAAAAAAAAAAATTAAAGCTATTGATGAAAAAAAAAATATATATAATTTTTACTTGAAGTATATATAAATTTTTAAAGTTTTTCCACCTTGAACGCAGTAACTAAAACGTACAACTTTTAAAATCATAGTTATGTCGGTTATTAAGAAAGCTAAGTCATCGATTATCCAAAAAAAAAAAAAAAAAAAAAAAGCTGACTCATCTTGTCAATTATATATATATGAAAAATTGGTGAATTTGGTATTTAATGTTTATGATTTTAGTGTAGTTGGTCCATTTTCTTTATTTTTTTTTATATAGTAGGTCTCAATATATAATAAGTTGGTGTATTTTATCATTTTTTTTACAAAATCTTTGTTTGGGTTAGTGGAGTTTTGTGAAAGAAAAAACTAAATACACCAACTTATTATACATTAGGGACCTACTAAATTAAAAAAAAAAAAAAAAAAAAAAAGGGAATAACCACACTAATGATCAACAGATTGAGGAGCAAATCCACCAATTTTCATATACTTACATATCATAATCTCACAATTATTTAAAAAAAAAAAAAAAAAAAAAAAGAGAGAGAGAGAAAAAAAGTACAAGTTATCTATGAATTATCCAAAAAGAAAAAAAAAAAAAAAACCAAAAGTCAAATACTATAAGAGGAAAAAAAATACTCATTCCATTTTTTAAATTATCATATTGAAGATTTTAAATTTTTATTATAATTATTTTTCATTTGTCATTTAAAAAAAAAATTATTTAAAATTATTACTCTTTTTTCAGTTATATTTTTAATTAATACTTTATAATTAATTCTGAGGCATTTTTTTTATTTGTCGTGTCTCAAATTCGTGACCTCTCAAATCATAAGTGAGATTACTACCAATTGAGTTACATCTTCTTGACTTGAATCAATTATTTGATAATTTTTAAATCAAAGGGTTAAATAATTAAATAGATTGAAAAAAAAAATTTCAATTTAAATTAATATATTTATTGACAATATGACATAACTCAGATAATAACAGTCATATTTATAAGGAAAATTGGTGGAATTGATTCTTAACGTTCATGTCTTCAATGCGGTTGGTCCATTTTCTTTCTTTTTTTTATTTAATAGGTCTTTAATGTATAATAAGTATGTGCATTTAATCCCTCTTTTTACAAAATTTATTGTTTGAACAAGTCAATTCTGTGAAAAAAAAAAAAGACCAAATACACTTGTTCATCATATATTAAAGATCTATTAAATAAATTAAAAAAAAAAAAAAAAAAAAAAAAACCAATGATCGAAAGATTATTGAAAATTAAATATACTAATTTTTTTATTTGTAGGTCAAGAAATTATAAATTTAATTTACGTTAAAAATAATATATATATATATATATATATTTTAAAAAATAATATAATTATTAAATAAGTCGAGTTCGTGCGTAGTGTTAAAATATAGAGTTGGTATGTTTGTTGAAATAAGGCGACACGATTATTCCAGTAGCGATTGCGACACTTGAGTAATTAATTTCTGCAGACGCACAGTGGTTATTGCATGTTTCGTGAGAGTAATTCACGGTTTGTGGATTAATGGGATCCCTATTCCCTATATATATATATATATATTTGAAGAAAGGACTCCTAATTTTAACTACCTAACTAAACGTGGAAATTGACAAGTGACTAATCTTGAATCGGCAACGGACCCTTTTTCATCGGAGGTTCTATGCATTAGTTGACTACTTACCAATGACCTTTCCTTATCACCAACCATTTGTACTATATTTACAGCTATATATGCCTTAGCATGGACAAAATTAATTAATTAAAAAAAAAAAACCCACTTCACTCTCACACACACACACATATATATGTATAATATTGATGATGGTGAGGTAAATGTTATTTATTTTTAATTCCAAGACTTTATTTTTGGATATGGTGACACCAACATGCATGATATTAATAGGTTATTCGGATCAGAATCAATTGATATGTTTAAATTTAAATGAGTTAAATATGCATAATTCGGTTCTCAAGCTTTTAACTGCGTCTTGAAGCCATCCCATATCAAAGACGACGTCAATCTGGTCCACCAACGTGGGTTCATTTTTGCGGTATTCATAAATACCAACTGCATTAACCAAATGCAAGAAAAGGGTAAATTTAGAAAATATATATATATATATATATATATATATATATATATATTAATTGAATATTTTAATCAAAAATATTTTAATTTTTTTTAAATATTTGGTCAATAATTAATATTTAATATAACTATCACATCTAATTCGAATTTATGAACATTTACATATTTGATGAATAAGATTGCAATCAATGGAATTACGATTCTTACTCGCTGTATTATATTACATGTATTTACACAGCTTTAGGTTACACGAGCGGCCAGCTTTGAGAGATTTATCTTTTTGACTAATACATAGAACCTTAGAACTAAACTTTTAGCAGGGATTTCCTCCTCAAATTCAGAATCCCAGTGCCAAAAAAAAAAAAAAAAAAAAAAAATTAGAATAAACTTTTGTTGTCCTTTAAAAATATTTGTGGTTTTAATCCAATGAAATTTGGACA
>JAXGGT010000311.1:0-28650 GCA_035583425.1 Marsdenia floribunda | reverse complement strand
AAAAAAAAAAAAAAAAAAAAAAAAAAAAATATATATATATATATATATATATATATATATATATATATATATATATAAAAGAACCGAAATTGTGAAGAAGCCCATGAAATAGAGACCAAAATGGTTAATTTTCCTAAATTCTTTTATAAGATTTTTTTAGGACATTAAATATAATTTTATATTTTTAATAGGTTTAGAATATGCAAAGATATTATAATATTAAAGAGAATGTCGTTTTATTTTGGTAACTAGTATCCTTTCATGCACATTTGTTACCCACTACAAAAAAAAAAAAAAAAAGTTATTGACACATGTCTAATATTTTAAAATTTTTTTATTATCACGTATATAAAAATATCTTTAAAAATAAATATTTAGACCATTAAAAATGTCGTAATAGATTATAAAATTCCTAAAAAAGTTTTAATTTAAAAATAATTTAAAAACTCTATTTTATTCATATATAAAATAATCTTAGAGACTATTGGGACGGTTAGAATTGAGATGCTTACATATGAATTGATGAAAAGTTTATAGCAAGTGCATCAAAATAATATATGTCCCAATATAAACCTAATTGAGGTATTTAAAGGCGTATTAATAACTTTTTTTTTTTTTTTTTTTTTTTTTTTGTAGTGACTTAATGAGATTTATTCATTAAGTTTGAAAATATATTAAAATCCCTTAATTTTTATCAATAATGGAAAGAAATTCTATACAGATGTGTTTGTTTTGATGTAAAACAAGTGTGATTTCCACCCCCCCCACCCCCCACCCCTTCCCTTTTTTGGAAAATATTTGAAGTTTAAAATGATTATTTACATGAAATCGAATAAGTTTCTAATGTTTGGATAATATTAGGAAAATATGTTTTTTTTTTTTTTTTTTTTCTCTATTTGGTATATTATTATTGGAATATATTTTACAATAAATTCTAATTGATCTAATATCATTTCATTACTTAACAAATTAACTTACAATAGATAATTTGTAACAATTAATGGTTGAATTTAAGTTAAAACGATTAAAAATTATTTAATACAAAAATAGTAAAATTATTTATTAAAATTTACCGTTTGAATTCAAATGAGAAATTATGCATTATACATGTATATGTGTGTGTTTCTATGTAAAATAACATATAAAATAGAAAGAGAAAAAGAAAAAAAAAAAAAAAAGAAAAAACAGAAGAAGAGAAAATTTATCCATTAAATAGATATATATATATATGAAAATAAAAAGTTTTAAATCAAGAGTGAACTCACATGTAAATTTAGAAAGAGTGGCTAAAATTCATTTATAAGTTAAAAGGAAGTGGTCTATAAAAGATATATTAAATTCAATATAGAAATGAAATCGTAAAATCTTAAATAGAAAAGTCGGAAGATTGGTGGATTTGGTCCTCAATATTTATGTCTTTAGTATAGTTGGTCCATTTTCTTTATTTTTGATTAATAAGTCCCTAAAAAGTTTTGCTCAGGTGTATTTGGTCCCTCCTTTATAAATTCAAAAATGTTGGACAAGTCAACAAATGTTTGACCAAATTTTGAAGGGTAAAATTGTCTTTTTTATAAAAAAAAAAAAAAACCGATACAGGAGCCTTCTTATTTCTGCACACCATTCCTATATTTCCATCAGAAAAAGATTCAAAACCATCAGTGAGAGAGAAATAAAAAAAAATCAAAGAGAGAGAGAAAAAAAAAATCAACGTTGTTGGTCTGCAATGGGGATAATAATCAGCAAATTACTAATTATTTCAGGATAAACTAAATTTAAGGAAGAGATATTCAGGTTAACTCGAAGAATAGATGAGCCAAACAAACTTCAAAACAATGGCACGATAGGCTGACTTTTACCCTCAACTTTAGAGTTTCTCAACTCCTTTCATGCGCTTCAAACAATGCCCGAAGCTCTTTTGGTTAGGATTCCACCACAAACAATAGTTGGCATCAGCAGCAGAGTGAGGAGACTTTTAGAAGAGAGATTTATCAAAAGAAAGGGCCGCAAAAAATTGTACAGGATAAAATTTACGGCGACGGCGACTCAGTGAAGCATTTAAAGCGCCTCTCTCTCTCTTTCTAATGCTTTTCCTTTTTTTTTTTTTTTTTTTGTGTGTTTGAAAGTGAAACAAACTTTTTATTCGGCATGGTGGAGGTGGGGATTGTGGGCGCAGGGAAGAAGAAGAAAGAAGAAAAAGAACAACAAATTTCTCGTTTTTTTTTTTTTTTTTTTTTTTTAATTTATAAAAAGATAATTTTACCCTTCAAAAATTGGTCAAAATTTGTTGACTTGCTCGAGGAACCAAATACACATGATCAAATTTCTTTAAGGATCTATTAACTAAAAAAAATAAAGAAAAGGAATTAATCATACCAAAAACATAAAATTGGGACTAAATCTACCAATCTTCCTAAAAAAGTCACTAAAAAAAAAATTGTTATCTTCTAGAAGAAAAGACACTAAAAGCACTAATTAGCGTCCCTATTATTAGCGACATCATTTTCAAATCGTCACTTTCTGTAATAATTACTTGATGTTTTTGTCACTACATGGTCACAAAAATACATTATCACATGTAACAAAATTATGGGGTCATAAAAAAAATTTAACAGTATTTAGATGGTGTAGCAAATTTTTGTTACTTGATAATATTGCTAAAAAACAATCAGATAAAAGGATCCAAAATAAGTAGAAAACAAACCTAAAAGATGTGAGAAAAAGGTGTTTTTCCCAATGGGAAAAGGAGTTCCCGATGGGGATAAAATGGGTTCCCAGTGGGAAGAAATTCCCTTCAATTGGAAATAAGTAGCTGGAAAAAGTGTTTTCCAAATAAAGTTTCTCTTTCAAAAAGCTTTGGAAAACTAGTTTTGTATTGAAAAAGGTTTCCAAATAGATTCTAAGTGTTGAATCCAAAAGGGAAGAAGGCAAGGAAAGGTTCTCAAAAAACCTTCTAAGATCATAGAGAATTCTAAGAATAAACTCACTGAAAAGCTAGAGAGAGAAAGAGTTTTTAGAGTGAAAGGTATGAAAAGTGTTAACCCCTTTCTTGTTCATGAAAGGCTCCTTTTTATAGATGAATTTTTAGAAGGTAGATATTTTTGGAGGCAAACTTGAGTGTTCCACAAGGAAATTGGTTATGCAAGCGGTCATAAATATACTTTTCGTCTCTTGCGGTAAAAAGATAACGTTTATCCTATCGTCATAATGGCTTTACATCTCTCAAGTCAAAAGGATAATATTAATCCTTTCGTCATAAGTACTTTGTTTCTTGAGACGAAAAGATAATGATAATCCTTTAAAATGATCTTTATCCATTTGAATCATGAATCTCGAGATAAGAGATGATGATGACTGTTGAAGATTATGAACATCCACAAAACTTAATGTGATGAATTTGCCTTGAAGGGCAAAATAGTAAAATGTTGTATCACCACCATAAAGCATTTCTGTTTTTTTTTTTTTTTAATCAGAAAATAAATTCTGAAAGGAATTAAAAATGTAGCAGATGGCGATTTTAAAATAATTGAAGCACAATGGGTGGCTTAATTAATTGACTATCGGGCTTCCCGATTGGACTGTTTGCAACGGTCAAAAACTTTTAGTACATTATCGTGACCATTCGGGATGGTAATGGTAAAATTTAATTATTGAGAATGATTTTTCACTTTATAAATGGGGCAAGTTTATTCCCTTTTTCAACTTTCGCCTTTTCTGTTAATAGTTCTGAGATTATATATTAGATATTCTCCTTTGGTGTTTTTTCTTTTCTCTTGCTTTTTGCTTTTTGCATGCGATCAGCTGAAGCTAGAGTAACTGTTGAATTGAAGACTTGAGGTTTTCTGTTCTTCTTCTTTAGGATGGAAAATACTCAAGGTATTTAATTTCTTTCTTGATTCTCACTTCTTCTTCTTTTATTTTTCTTTTAGACAAAGCATGAATCGATTTGAGGCATTAGACAGTCAGAACATGGAGGAAATTCATGAGAACATTGTCAAACCTGCAGAATCAATTCTTGTAGAAAAATGCCAATTAAGGTTACCCGATCCAAATCAAGAACCCCTAAACCAACTGTCCCAAAGGTTTCTCTTAGTCCAAAGGGTTCAAAACTTCTGTTGGTAAGACTTTTGTCATAGAGGGAGTATCAATCTTTAGATTCGGAGTAGTTAGTGATGATAAAGGTGAGCCCTTTTTGCTTTGATATAGTTGCTTCGATAAATTCTTCGATTTCCCTTATATCGAAGAGTCGAGTGTTTGGGAGGATACTTTGTATTCTACTCCAAAACTTCTTAGAGCCAAAGAATCTAAATCATTAAGGGGAAGTGAACCTATTCATCCTCTTCATTTAGAAAATATTTCTGAATCTTTTTCAATTAAAAATGCTTATTTTCTATATGGTATCCCCACCGGTCCTAGATTTTCTTTTCATCCTTTTATAAAAGACATCTATTTATTCTAGCAGCTTCAAATAGGACAATTGACCCCAAATTGCATTAGAACAATCTTAGAATTTGAGCTTTTATGTAAAGCTTGCAGAGTTGAAGGAAGCTTAGAACTTTTTAGACATTACTTCGTGATGATGCAAAAGTACACTCTTAGAATTAATGTAACTTCCATTAAGCATCCACCATTGGAAGGGAGAATTTCTTTTCTTGAACCATTCCACCTTAGAGAAGATAATGATCCCTTGGAATAATAGCAAATCTTTGGATAATACCAAACTAGATGGGATCACTGTAGATATAACAGACAAGCTTGATAGTTTAGGCTTTGTCTAGATCATTGGGGAGAGTTTGAACTCTTCCATTTTTCATGATGGAAACCTTTATAAAAGAGGAGCCTTTTAACATAAAAAGATTAAGTAATCTTCTTTCTCTTTTTCTTGTAGCTTTCACTTTTTCATTTTTTTTTTTTTTTTTTTTTTTGTCGAATTGTGTACTAATATACTTTCTCTCTCTCTTATTATTATTATTATTATTTTTTGTAGAAGTAAACATAGTCCAACTTCTTATGTATAGTAAAGGGAAGAGGCACTTCTCCTACTTCAAGTTTTAAGAAACCTAGTGGAGCCCAAGTTGAAATTACTTCCTTAAGTACCGAAAAGAGGATTGGGATCAGGGATGTCAGATGTTCGATCGAAGAAGAAGAAGAAAACTACTCTTGATGCAGAAGAGAAAGTAGAATCCAGTCAGGAAGCTATAGAAGCTATTGTGATCAATTTACTATCTTCTCAGCATGAAGTGGCTAATGTTGAAGAATCGATCATCGTTCCTAATCTGTTTCCTCCAAAGGTTTTTGTCTCTAAAGGGTCATCTTAGGAAGCTCATATAGAGGATGATATATTTATACCTAATTTGTCTATCAAAAGTTCAAATGTCATTAGCAGTCCTGCAAAGGCAACGAAGTACTTGCTTCATTTGATTGCTCCGTTGGAAGTAGAAAGAATGGAGTTTCTCAGTGATGTAGATTACAAGAGTGTATTTCTATGTGTTTAGAGTCAAGTATGCTTTTCTTTTTCTCTTATTTTATTCTTTCTTTTTGTCTTATAAAGACTTGTTTCTTCCTTTGATTCTTTTCCTTCATCTCTCTTTCTATCTTTCAGTCAATATTCCGTAATATGGAATTCTTTAAAATGACAAAGTTCAATCGGGATAAGCTCAAACTTGCAGAAGAAGAACTATCTTCAAGTCAAAAACTTAGCAAGGAGACCTTCGATTGAATTTTGCGCTGAAGCCACAGTAGCAAACCTTAAGGAGGATATTTCTCTCCTCAAAATGAAACTTGAAGTTACTGAAAAATCTAAATTGGAGATGCAAAAGTCTTGGATTGATAAACTTGAAGAAGTTATTTTGAAGGAGCATGTAGAGAGGATTGCAGACTTTGACCGAAGAGTCACTCAAGAAGTGAAAACCATTGAGGAGCTTAAGGAGATAGTTCAACTCCCAAACTAAAACTTTGGTTCAAGCATGGAGGAGGAAGGAATGACCTTCGAGGTGAAGAAGGTGAGCTGTAAATTCTTTTTAAAGACTTATGAAGGGAAAGATCTTCCCAAGAGATTTTTAAGATATAATTCCCAATTGACCAAACTCCCTTAGGAGAATGATTTTTCCTTTGAACATGCTGCTAGCCTTTTCCTTCTCCTGCTCCTTTCGAAGAATCTTTGAGCAATTATGTGTCAATGGACAAAGTTGTTGAAGCTTCTCCTATCACTACTAGGAAGATTAGTAATTCTTCTCCTTCAGGAGGAAAGTAGCTTTCAAGCAATATAGACTTTGGGCAATGTAGTTGTTGTAGCCTTGACTTATTTAAAGTCCTTGTTGTAAATGCTAACTTCTTTCATCAATGAATTAGTAGAGTTCAATTCAAACTTTTCTTCAAATTTTATATAATCAAAATAAAGTCTCTTGACTTTTTGGGAATCAAGCAACTTTGCTTTTAATAAAATTTAGCTTTATAAGCTTTAAGGAATTTAAGCATTTTGCCTTAAACAAAAGTTGAGCTTTGTTAAGCTTCAAATAATTAGGCAATTTTACCTTAACAACACTTTAGCTTTCTTTAAGCATTAAATGATCAGGCATTTTGCCTTAATTATAAATCAGTGTCTTCAAGCTTTATATGATTAGACTTTTTGCCAAAAAAATTGAGCTCTTTTTAGGGATCCTTAGCATTTTGCCATCAAAATTTAGCTTTTTCTTAAGCTTTCATAATAATAGGCTTTTACCTTAAAAAAATTTAAGTTGTTTCAGCTTTTGATAATTTAAGCATGTTGCCTTATATATTTTAAGTTTTTTAACCTTTTTGAAAATTAGGCTTCTTGCCTTAATGAAATCCTGATGGGGAATTTAGAATGACATCGAAAATTTTATTGTATCGATACGTGAAGGAGATCATCACAATTGATGAGAAAGAAAAGTTATTTCTTTATAATAATTATGATTACAATGAATCATTGAATTATAGATGAAAAAGTTTGAGACTTTTCATCAAGATAATATCCTTCAGGGACCTTTCGAGAAAGTCCTTTCGGAAAGATTCCCTTTAGGATGATCCCTTTAGGTTACCGCTTCTAGATTTTTACAAATTGAAAAATTTAGACTATGGGTAAAACCTTTTGGGGTTGAGTGCATTTCATAGTTAAAACTTTTGGGATTTTATCTTTTGGGATCGGACCCTTCATGATTTTAACCTTCGAGATCATACCATTTGGAATTTTACCCTTTGGGATCATACCCTTCATAATTTTAACCTTTAGGATCATACTCTTTGGGATTTTGCCCTTCAGGATCATAGTAGGTCATTAGATAATAGTAGACCAGCAGGAGCCGACAAGTTTTCGATCAAAAAATTAGAGAAGTTGAACTTTGTGTGAACTATCACGGATGGTACAGTCTTGAATAAAATATACTAGGACTTGAGCGCTTTAATGATTTTCTTTGGAAGATATTCTAAGTGAAACTCTGGTAGCTTTATTGTCCATTTTATTAGTCTTCTTGAAGCACCGAGTTTGTGTAGAATTCTCTTTATTGGAGTGTTGATGTAGACATAACTATATGTGTATGAAAATATATCTTAAGCCTTCGAGATGTGATTACCATGGCAAGAATATGCTTCTCCAAGTTAGAATACCTCGATTCTAGGCCTTGAAAGATGTGATTCAAATAATAGATTGGCTTCGGGACTCCTTTGATTTAGCACAAAGTATAGGACTAAAAATAGTCATCCCAATTGCTAAATAAAGTTGTAGAATCTCACCCAAAATAGATAACTCCAAAATAGGAGGAGAATATAAATACCATATCACCTTCTCGATGGGTTTGGATCAATTTTCTGTCCATTCAAATAGCTTTTAGGACTTAACATCTTAGTGTAGTGAAAAAACCAGAAAATAACGTGGAGATATAAATCGCCAGATGATAAACCATAACAAGAGAAATACCAGAATATAAGGTGAAGAGATAAACTGCCTGATGATAAGCTATCATAAGAAAAATATCAAAATATAATGTAAAGAGATACACCGACAAATAATAAGCTATCATAAGAGAAATACCATAATAAGGCGAAGACATAGATTGTCGGATGATAAACCATAATAAGAGAAATACCAAAATTTAAGGTGAAGAGATAAACTGCCAGATGATAATACACAAAACAACATCCATCATGTTTGTCGATTTAGTTTCTATGAAACTTTTCAAAGGGCTCATCAAATTTTTCTTGGCCAAGATACTTTGAAAGCTTAAAGATAATATCAGTGAATAATTAGAAGGCCTTGTGAAGGGAAAATATTTTCAAGATATAATTATCTTTCATTTCATAAAATATCAACGAGAACATATGTATTCCTGACATTAGAAAGAATTCCTTGCTAAATATATATATATATATATTCAACTTTAGCCAACTAATCAAATTTCAAAAGGAAAGAATATCTTCTCAAATGCGCACAAGTAGTATATGAATCAAATAATAAGATCTCTATGTTCTTCTTCTTCTTCTTTTTAATAATCAATTCAATAAGAACAATCAAAAGAACTTAAAGAATTGATAGAAAGAACTCTAAAGAATTTCAAGAAGATGAAGAACTTATCATTTTCATCTTGTGAAGACAATACAGAATTGTTAGTGGAAACTGATGTTTAGGTTCAAATAGCTCGTTGTGTTGTCATTCCTCTTATATGGTGGATGCCAATCTGATGTTGCTAAAAAACAATCAGATAAAAGGATCCAAAATAAGTATAAAATGGACCCAAAAGATGTAAAAAACGATTTTTCCCAATAGTGATAAAATAGATTCCCGATAGGGATAAAATGGGTGTTGTTAAAAAATAATCAGATAAAAGTATCCAAAATAAGTATAAAACAAACCCAAAAGGTGTGAAAAAAATGCTTTTCCCAATGGAAGGAAATTCCTTTCAATTGGAAATAAGCAACTGGAAAAAGTGTTTTCCAAAGAAAGTTTCTCTCTCAAAAAGCTTTGAAAATTTGGTTTTGTATTGAAAAAGGTTTCCAAATAGATTTTAAGTGTTGAATCCAAAAGGGAAGAAGGCAATAAAAGGTTCTCTAAAATCCTTCTAAGATCAAAGAGAATTCTAAGAATAAACTCACTGAAAAGAGAGAGAGAGAGAGAGAGAGAGAGTTCTTAGAGTGAAAAGTATGAAAAATCTTAACCACTTTCTTGGTCATGAAAGACTCCTTTTTATAGATGAATTTTTAGAACGTAGATATTTAATTCTTGGAACCAAACTTGAGTATTGCGGAAGGAAATTAGTTACAAGCGATTATAAATATATTTTAAGGAGATTTTAGTTGCTTTTTTGTGTTCTTTAAAAACATAAAATATCTTTTCGATTTTTAATTGAATTTGCCTTGAAGGGCAAAATGATAAAATTGTGTATTTGCACCATTACTAATATAAAAATATAATGACAAAAAAAAGTGATTTTATCCAAAATATATTATTTCATAAATAAATCACTCTCATCAAAATAATATTTGCGTAAAACGTTCTTAGTGATAATGTTTTATTAAAAACTTGTTCTTGACACTATCATTATAATAATAGTGAAATTTATTTTTGAAATATTCACATTTGCTATAGTATTAGTAACAAAAAAAAAAAAAAAAAAAAAAGGAAGTAAAAAAGAATAACGAAAATTAATAAAAGCATTTGTGTCAATTAATTTTTGTCACAAAAAACCTAACCCTTGGCTCAGAATATCATATTACCACAAAAAATTGTCAAAAAATCCCAAAAGCATCATAATGCTAAAATATTGATAATAAATTATATTTATTCATCAAATAAATGAAACGATTATCATAATATATTTTTTAAAAAATGATAAATTTATTATATTTATATAAAAAAAAAAAGCAAATTTTGATTTTTTTAATACCCAAAAAAAATTTACTCTAAATTAAAATTTATATTACATTTCATAAAATTTTTGATTTATTTTATAATTTATTTTATTATTTGAATTTAATTCACTAATTATTAAGAATAATGGAGAGCTATATAAATATATATATATATATATATATATATATATATTATATTCCTATATATTGAGGGTTACTTTTATAAATTTAATACAAGAATACTATAGAAAGTTACTTTCTCTATTTTACCTTTGTTCTTTTTACTTTCTCTTTCTATTTGGTTTTCTTATAGTAATTTTATAATACTTTGTTAGTACGAACATCTACTATTTTAATAATATTTGAAGTTTTATTCAAGAATATATAGGTACATGATTTCATCTCATGTCAAATCTTACTAATTCGAATTTATGGTTCTTAAAGTCAATAAAGTTATAATCTTTCTCCATCAATGAGCTTTATATAAATTTAAAAATGAAATACTTTACCATAAAAAAATTTACTCATTTTATGAAAAAAGAATATAGAAGAAAAATTTGACCACTAGGAAATAGTCATTTTTCTGAAGCACAGTGTGATTGGATGCACATAAGATTACAGGAGTTTTAAATTCATGAGTGAGTATAATCTTACAAATTTTAAATTTATCTCGTTGTTAAAGTTATATGAAGTAAACAAAACAAATGGCAATATATTATAGAAAATCTTCTCTATTTTTCATGTGTAAAATTATCGTCTTATAGCAACAATATTCATGAAAAAGATTTTTAAAAAAAATGCTGATTTAATTTTTTTTTTCTACATGATATTGAACAAAATAACTAATAATGAGAAATCATAAAATTTGACCGACATATTCTATTCCATTCTTGGAATTCAATGCAGTTAGAAGTCATGTTCATATTTATGATCGTAAATATGAACATATTCATATAGTCATGATAAATTTAGCCCTTATAATTGTAATTATCAAAATAAAGTGTCAAGTGTCAAAAAATATTGATAATCGATGAAGTGAACAAAGAGCAATGAACAAAAAAATTTGTTTATATTTTATTATTAGTTCAATATTTTAATTGGATATGTCGTATCTTTTAATATTTTAGTATATTTATCTTTTATTATTTATTTAATACTTTAGTATGATATATTTATATTTTATTATTTATAATATTTATTATTCTTATTTCTTATTATAATATTATTATATATTTCTTATTTCTTATTTGACTAAAAATTATGGATCATTATGATACTATTCTTAAAAGTAGAAAATACTATATTGAAATAAAGATGGGTGATATGTTAATACCATTTTTGGTAATACAAAATTAATTGATTATTTTGAAAGAGTGATTATAATATTAATTAAAGGAATAAAATTAATTATAAACAATGCTTTATTTTCAACTAAGCCTCAAAAATAAATTATTTTGTTTTAAAGATATTTATTCTAATAGATATCATGCGGAGAATTTAAACGAGGAAAATAATGAGTATCTCCATATTACGAGCATTTTCTTGAGTAATAAAATTATGTAGAAAAAATTATATATGTTTTCCTCCATTTTATACTACATAAGAATTAATTAATGAAACACATGTCTCAATAAAATAAAAGTTCATTGATTTAAGAACTTTTAATATTTGGTATGGCTGGTTAGGGGATTCCTATTTCAATTATGATATAAAAAGTCATGAAAAATTCATATTAACAATCATTGAAAAACTTGAGAATTTTTTAATCAAAAGAATTTTCATGTACTCCATGTTCTCAATGAGAAGTGACTTCACTAGTTAAAGTTGAATTGAATTCCCGAAATTTTGGAAAGAATTTAAGGTGATATATTTGAGATAATTTATCCTTCATGTAGACCATTTCCACATTTGATAGTTCTAATTAACGCATCTAGTAGATGGTCTCATATATATTTATTAACAACTCATAATTAACTTGGTCTTTGCGAGATTGTTTGTTCAAATAATAAGAATAAGAACATAATTTTTAAGTTATATAATTAAATTAATATGTCTAAATGATGCTGGTGAATATTCATTTCACACTTTTAATAACTATTGTAAATCAATTAGCAAAAATGTTAAATATTGTGTAATTAACTTATATTCATACATAAAATGAGTTAACTGAATTGTTTATTGAGGAGAAATCAATTGATAGCTAGAATTTTACTTATGAGAACAAAAGTTTTCATTAATATTTGGGTCCATGCAATTTTTCATACAGTAACACTTGTGTGCATCATGCCAACAAATTATAATAAATTCTCCCGATATGGTAGGGAGCCAAATATTTCCTATCTTATAATATTTAAATGTACAGTGTCTATTTATATAACTCTACCACAGTGCACAAAAAAATGAGTTTTTAAAATTATATTAAAATAGATGTTGGATTTGATTTTCCTTCTATTATTAGGTTTTTTGAAACCTATGAAAGGAGATCCTTTTACAACACAATTTTTTTGATTATTTTTTTGACGAAGTTAATATTCCCAATATAAGGGATAAAAATAAAAGCAACTTAATAATAATATTACATGGAATACTTTGATATTTAAAAAATAATCCATATGCAAACTATAACAAATCAATTGCTAGATGCATTTACTTAACTAAAGAAAGTGATCAAGTCACAAATACTAGATACGAATGATCCTCTAAGGATTGATGTCCCAATAGGACAATCAGTCAATAAAATAGTAAATGAGTGAATGGAACACTAGAAGTGTAATAGAATATTGGTTCTAAATACAAAAAAATTAGCAAAATAAGGGTGGAAATATTCAAAATGAGCCCATGGAAAAACTTGATACTCTTGAAGTGTCAAAAAACATAACAAATAAAATAACTTCAAAAAATTTTTAAAGTACTTGAAAATACTGAAAACGATTGAACCAAAAAAAAGAAACAAATATTGACAATGCTTTCATATAAAATGTAGCATTAGACGTTATAAATGGCAATGATGGTCATAAAATATTATATCTTAGTGCAATAGATGCACTAATGCATTTTGTCAATACTACGAGACCTGATATATCTTTTGCCATAAATTTATTAGTAAGATTTAGTTCAATTCCAATTAGAAGGTATTGGAATAGAATAAAACATGTATTTTGATATCTCCCATTTAAAATTGATACAAATATTATATGGCTAAGGGTTCCAAATCACAAACTCATTAGTTATGTTGATTACTTGTTTGATGTACATAAGGTCATATCTCAAATAGGCTATCTTTTCACATGTTGTGACACCACCGTTTCATGCATGGCGTTCTTCTAAAAAGACACTCGCTGCTGCTTCTTCAAATCATACATAGATTATAGAAATTCATGAAGCTAGTAGTGAATGCATTTAGTTAAGATAATATCTCAACATATCTGAGAGACAAGTGGTTTATTTTCTGCCAAGGAATCCCCTACAATACTTTATGAAAACAACGTTGCATGCATAACTTAGTTGCAGGAAGAATGTATCAAACAAGATAATGCAAAACATATTTCATCAAACTTTTTATTCACACAATCTTTAGAATATTGATGAAATTGATGTTTAACAGATCAATTCAAGTAATAATTTAGGAGATTTGTTTACAAAGACATTACAAGTTTCAACATTTGAAAGATTAATATGCAATATTCGAATGTATCGCTTTAGAGATTTTATGTATTCATTAGGAGGGATGTACAAGGGTCAATGTACTCTTTTTTGTTTAACTTTTTCTTTTTTTTTCTCACTGAGTTTTTCTCCATTAATTATGATTTTAATGAGATATATTCCTTGTACAATAAAAACTGAAGAGGAGTTTTATAAATCCTTTTATTATTTAATGTTGTTGAACTTCTCACACTATAAAAAAAAAAAAAAAGGTTATTGAGACATCTATTAAGACATTTTAAAATTAGAAGCCTTAAAAGTCTTTCTATTACTATGTATGTAAACAAGTGCATTAAAGCAAAGAAAAAAAAAAAAAAAAAACCTAATATACACCTAATTGAGGCATTTAAAAACGTCATAATAAGCCAATTATTTTTTTTTTGCAATATCAATTCCTATTACTATTGAGTTTCTAAACTCTCGTACAGATAATTTCTTTTAACTTCCCATTCATTAAAAATAATGAAAAGTTATAATATATAGGTTATTTATGTATATGTACATAGAGGATTATATATATGAATTTGATTAAAAAAAATAATATAAAAAACTACTATCTCTATTTTATTTTTAGGAAAATTCCCGATTTTAGTCTTGTAACTATTTATGTTTTCCGAACTTGGTCCTAAATCTTTAAAAATACCTAACTAGATCCTCTAACTATTTTCAAATTCTGAAGTAGGTCCTTCCAACCAAAATCCTCCCCTTTTTCGACACTTCCAATCACGTGAAATACACATGCTCTCTTTTTTTAGGTATTTTTGGTAATCTCTTCCATCCCTAAAAAAAAAAAAAAATTGTAAACTAATTTTCCATTACAGTGAGGTGAAGAAGAGGAAAAAGAAGAAATTTCGGTGGTGGAGAGTTAGTTTATATTTTTTTTAGAGGGATGGAAGAGATTACCGAAAATACCCTAAAACAAGAGGACACATGTATCTCACGTGATTGGAAGTGCTGGAAAATGGGAGAATTTTGGCCTGAAGGACCTATTTCAGAATTTAAAAATAGTTATAGGATCTAATTAGGTATTTTTAAAGATTTAGGACCAAGTTCGGGAAACGTAAATAGTTATAGGACTAAAGTCAGGAATTTTCCTTATTTTTATTATAGTAATTTTGTAACAAATTAACATTAATTTCATTTTAAATTAAAAAATAATTAAAGTATAAATTTTATTTTTACAAAATTTTCATTTTATGTCAAAATAATCACATCCTAACTATCATATTAGTTCTTAATCGTTTGTAGGGATGGTAATGGGGCGGGGATTTGCGGGGGACTCCTTTCTCATCCCCATCCTCAATTCCTATGTATATTTCCCATCCCCACCCCCATCTATCACGATGTCTGTCCTAGCACGTACAGACTAAAATACACAACTTAAAATCTCTCGGACATTGCAGAAAGAAGGTAATAACAATCAACACATAGTAATTATGAGCAAAGGCGCCCAACCTATTACTATATTCTAAATAGAAAAGGATATAAGTTACCAATATGACTGCCTATGAACAAAGGTCACTCGGGCTCACACCCTTAGCTTAGATAGGAACATGCACACAGCTAAGTCTACCTATTTATGCCTTCACGCCCTTTCTTTCTCTAGAACTACACTCTAGAGCTTCTCTCACTAACTCCACTAGAGAATGAATATTTTTAAATAATTACAATGAATTAGCTCTCCCCTTATATAGAGAATAGATGATCTTACCGATTTTCTAGATCGTGACACATGTACGGAGATTCCCAAGTCTCGCAACCCAAGCCTGCATGACTTCCTTGATCCACTGGGTCAAGAGACCAATTCTTCATCTTCTAGGACTCTTCGGAATCTTCTAGAACCTTTCAAGTCGACCAAGTCTTCTAGCTGAACTGCCTGCTTGACTTGATCTTGTCCATGCCAGTCTGCACCACTGCATAGTCACAGCTAAGCCACACGAACTATCATGTCACCAAACTATCTGAGTCTACTAACTCAGTTTGGCCACCGAACCGTCAAACTAATGTGTGCTACTCTGGTTTGACACACTCAATAGCCAAGGCACACAGCTAAGGTATGCCATGCGTGCACAAGTATGGTCATGTCATGTATCATTTGAACCACCCCAACACATGGGTCTCAAACGTCTAAGTCTGTCTTCCATAGATGTTCCTGACACCTGTGGCATGTCTCAAGCACGCGGACAATATCTCTATACTGACGACAAACCACAACCTCTGCGCATGCCTCGTGCCCTGGGACAAAGGGTCTCACAAGCCTCCCCTGATGTGAATCATGAAACAACTTTGGAGGATATCATGATTTTGATGGTGACACAAGTCCAAAAAGAGATTCAGTTCAAGTTTCATGTGGACCAATTACTAGATCTGGTGTAAAGATGTTCAAAGAAGCACTAAAAGGATTAATTCAGAAGTTCGCAATCATACAAATTCGTGGACGCCCAAGAATCAAGATCCACAAAGATGTGTCAACCTAATTCAAACCTAAGAATAAAAAAGTCACGCCTGCATGATGAAGTATTTATTTAATTAATTAATTAATTGGGTCATTTTGTTTTAGGCCCATTTAATTTAGCTTTCTTTTATTTCAGTCTTCTGTTAGTATCATTATTAGGGTTTCTAGAAAGTTTTTATCAAGGCCCATTATTTAGGCCCGTATATTTATGAAGTTCTTTTAAACCCTAAGCCTATAAATAGGCCTTCTTAAATTAAAAACAAAATGGCTTCGGTCGAAGAATATTATGAGAGTTATTCCTCTTTTCTAAACTTATCAGATTTGTTTGTGGCGTTAAAAATCGACTTATCAAATAGAATTCTACAACTGTTTGTGGCGTCATTCACCCACTTATCAAATGGATTTGCAAATCGTTTGTGGGGTCATTCATCATACCAAGGTTCGTTATTCACACAAAACAATGGGTTGAGGTCATCTATACCAAGATTCTTGTTTGTGTTGAGCATCGGGTTGAGGTTCATCCTTGCAATTGACTTATCAAAGGAGTGATTAACCTTTGTGGTGTCTTCAAGATTAGGGTTTTAAGGACTCAATTTCCTTACAGTTCTTATCTTTAATCGTACAACTTTGTTTTCTAGCGTTTCGGGCACATAACAGATTGATCAGCGGGTTTCTAGAGCAGGTTGTCTTGCGGGTTCTAGAATCAAGTTAACTATCCTTTATTTTATGTTTTTTTTTTTTTTTTTTGTCATAGTTTTGTTTCCATATTTCATTGTGTTCTTGTCTATAATTCTTTGAATTCGTCATCTTGTTTAGAGTTCTTTCTTTAAAACAATATCTACAATTGCTCTACAAGAATTAGATAACTCCAAATCAGATTTAGATATCTACAAATCAGATTCTAACATCTCCTACCTATTCTTTATTATATTATAGATAACTCTCATCTCTACATTATCTTTTATCTTAAAATATTTTGATTAGGATTTTATTAGAACAATGAATTATATTTTGATTCAGATTCTATTAGAACAATGATTTATGATTTGAGGACAAATCCTTCTCAAGAGGAGGGGTATGATGTGAATCATGAAATGACTTTGGAGGATATCATAGTTTTGATGGGTGACACAAGTCCAAGAAGAGATTCAATTCAAGTTTCATGTGGGCCAATTACCATATCTTGTGTAAAGATGTTCAAAGATGTACTACAAGGATTAATTCAAAAGTTTGCACTCATACAAATTCGTGGAGGCCCAAGAATTGAGATCCACAAAGACATGTCAACCAAATTCAAGCCCAAGAATAAAAGAGTCACACCAGCATGAAGGAGTATTTATTTTTAATTAATTAATTGGGCCATTTGTTTTAGGCCCATTTGATTTAGCTTTCTTTTTTATTTTAGTTTTCTAGTCGTATCATTATTAGGGTTTTTAGAATGTTTATATCAAGGCCCATTATTTAAGCTCATTGATTTAAGAAGTTCTTGTAAATCCTAAGCCTATAAATAAGCCTTATTGAATAAAAAATACATGACTTCGGTCCAATATTTTTATGAGAGTTATTTCTCTTTCCTGAACTTATCGAATTTGTCTGTGGCATTCGTAATCGACTTATCAAACAAAATTCCGTAGCTGTTTGTGGCGTCATTCATCATACCAAGGTTCGTTATTCACACAAAACAACGGGTTGAGGTCATTTATACCAAGGTTCTTGTATGTGTTGAGCATAAGGTTAAGGTTCATCCTTGCAATTGACTTATCAAAGGAGTGATTAACCTTTGTGGTGTCTTCAAGATTAGGGTTTTAAGGACTCAATTTCCTTAAAGTTCTTATCTTTAATCATACAACTTAGTTTTCTAGCGTTCCGGGCACATGACAGATTAATCCACGAGTTCCTAGAGTAGGCCGTCTAGCGGGTTTGCATCATCCCCTACTTGAAGATATTGGCGTCCTCATCGACCTCTGCTTCCTCCAGTACTTAGTAATCTTATCCTCAAATTGCCAAAGAGTGACATCTCTCTCCCACGTAGCATCAAGCTCTGGTTCGCCCTTCCAATGCACAAGGAAGTCTGTCCTCCAGTTCTTCTTACTCTGCCCCATCGTCCTATGGTCTAGAATCTTCTCTACCAGTTTGTCAAATTGATTTTGAATCACGGATGGTGCGCGTCTGGCCTGTTGCCTCAAAGCTTCCAATTCATCCTTGTTAAACTTTTTCAAAAAGCTAACGTGAAATGTAGGATGGATCTTCAACCTATCATGCAGATTGAGTCTGTATGCTACTTTACCAACTCTCTTCACAACTTTAAAAAGTCCATAAAACTGGGGAATCAGTCCACGATGAACAGCCTTACTACTAATCTTCTTCCAAATTTGCAGAGTTAACTTCAAAAGCACCAAGTCACCAACCTCAAATTCCACATCACGTCTATGCTGATCCACATATTTCTTCATCCTTTGTTGTGCCAAAGCAAACTGTTACATGCTTTAGTAATCAACTCCTATTTTGCCCTTGCAAACCCGTGAGCCACTGGATAAGCTCCAGTATTTGGCACTACCATTGCCAAATCTTGTGAAGTAGTAGGCTGTTGTCCATACACCAACTCCAACGAACTCATCTTCGTCGTTGAGGATTTATGTAGATTATAGCAAAACTACGCTGAGCCTAGAAGTGACACCCACTACGTAATGTCTCAATTATTCCTCCATCAATGCATTGATCCTCTTCGTTTGCCCATCGGTCTGAGGATGGTTTGTTGTAGAAAACTTCAGTTCGATTCCCAACAATCTGAACAATGCAACCCAAAACCTACCAGTAAATCTGGCGTCTCGGTTGCTCACAATGTCCCTGGGCACTCCAAAGTGCTTTCATGTTTAAAGAACAACTTAGCTGCTACATCAGCTGAAGAAGAACGAGGAGCGGGGATAAATACAACATAATTCGAAAATCTATCAACTATTACAAAGAGAGATGCTAAATCATTCACTTTTGGTAACCCTGAAATGAAGTCCATCGAAATACTTTACCACAGGCCATTAGGGATCGGTAGTGGTTGCAACAATCCTGGTGCCTACTTCCGCTCCACTTTATCTTGTTGAAACACTAAACATGTTCAAATAGATGCCTCGATGTCATCCTCCATATGTGGCTAGAAGCACCGCTTTGTCAACAATGATCTATTTCTCTCAATGTCTAGATGACCCGCCCACACTTAATCGTGAGCTTCTTTTAGTAGTAGTCACCTTAGCTCACCACTTGGAACATATCCTCGTCCACCACCTTTGGCATACAACATGCCATCATTAAACTAATATTTCCTTACTGTTCCATCCAGCACCAAAGGTACAAGTTTTTAATATATTGGATCGTTAGGAGCATGTTCTCGAATCCTTGACACAAAGTCAGTTTCCACCATAGAATAGTAGTAAGGGTAAAACACGATACCCTTCTACTCAATGCATCCGCTACCAAGTTATCTCATCTTGGTCTATGCACCCACTTAAAGTCATATTCTGCCAGGAACTCTTGCCAACAAGCTTGTTTCACTGACAACTTCTTCTGAGTCTTGAAATATGTATTCGCCACATTGTCTGTCACCACTATGAAGGACGATCCCAACAGGCAATACCTCAAAATTGTCAAGCAATGGACCATAACTGTCATCTCCTTCTTACAGGATGAATAACGCTGCTCACAATCCTTCAACTTTCGGCTCTCAAATGCCAAAGGTTGTTGTCCTTGCATTAACATTCCACCAACTGCAAGGTCTAAGGCATTCGTATGTACCTCGAAAGGAAGCTCAAATTTGGCTAATTGCAGCATTGGGTAGACGTCACATTATCTTTGAGAGTTTGAACTGCCTACGCACATTTCTCGTTCCACAACCAACTCTCCCCCTTCTTCAAAAGGTCAGTTAAGGGGCTTGCCACTCTTACATACCCTCCAATAAACAGCCGGTAGTTGTTGGCTAATCCCAAAAATGATCTCAATTCTGTCACGTTCGTCGGTGCTGGCCATGTCTCAATTGCCTCCACCTTCCGAGGATCCATTTTCATTGATCCTTGACTAATGATATGTCTAAGGAACTTGATTTTCTTTTGACAAAATTCACATTTCTCCCTTTTCACATACAACATATATTCCCTTAATTTGGTAAACACCAGCCTCTAGTGTTTCACATGATCCTCCAAGAATTCCCTATAGATAAAAATTTCATCTAAATACACGACAACTAATCTATTCAAGAACTCATACAACACATCATTCATCAATTTACAAAATGTAGTTGGAGCATCGTCAAACCAAATGGCATGATTAAAAATTCATATGACCCATACCTAGTTACCACAGTGGTCTTAGACTCATCACCATCAGCCACTCGCACTTGCCAATAACCAGACCTCAAATCAATCTTCGTGAAGTACCTACTCTTGGCCAATCTATCGAATAGATTCAACTGATTCAAAATAGGGTTCTTGTTCTTCCCTGTCAACTCGTTCAATACCCTGCAGTCTACATAGAACTGCAAAGAACCATATGTCTTCCTCTGGAACAAGGCAGGAGCACCATATGGGGCTTTGGATGGCCTAATGAATTGCACATCCAACAACTCATGTTATTGTTTCCTTAGTTCACCCAACGCCACAGGACCTATCCTATGAAGTGCTTGAGCAGGTGGTATAGCTCCAGGTACTAACTCAATCTGATAATCAATAGCACATCTCGGGGGTAATGTTTTTGCAACTCCTTAGGTATCATATCGACAAACTCGTCCAACACCTTGGATAAAGCATCAGACAACGTTAGGCGTACAACGACTGCCTTTTCCAACAAGAGAGTCAAGTATGTTGGCTCACCCTTCCTAAGCCCATCCTTGAGTTGCATAGCAGACAATAATTCCTTACCCTCTTTCTGTGACCGATCCTTGAATGCCCCCTGCACAATGTTAGGCGCCAACTCATCCATGATCATCAATCCCTGCAAATGTGGCACTAATGCCACCTGGCTATAGCCAAAAACTCGATCCCCCAAAATCAAGTCAAAATCATCAAGGGGAATGGTTGTCATCCTACACTGGCATTTCTATGTTCCCAACTTTAGCTCAACAATCATGCTGCCTCTAACTCGCTGCTCCTTAACATTCACAGTCTTGATAGTATGGGAACAATCTTGCAGTAACAACTATAACCGAGTAGCTTGCCTATCAACTACAAAATTGTATGTTGCTCCAGAATCAACCATGACCAACATCTCATGGTTATTCACCAACTCGTGCACGTATAACAACTCACACACAACTCTTATTCTCACTTTCGTCTGAATGGCATTGTACAACTAAATAGGATTCAAGTGTGCAAGTGACTCCCCTTTTGTCCTAGTAGACTCACCAACTTGGGTAGCAACCAAGTTCTGTTTAGGCTTTGTACATGGATATGACATATGCCCAGTCTCCTTATAGTCGTAGCACTTCACATTGTCTACCTTTGACACACCATAAGTTCTTTGCTTGTCAACAAAGTCTCCCTTCTTCTTGGACTTGTTCACTATCGAATTACCCTTGTTCTTGGCTGGGAACCCCCTCTTTTAGGTATAGGTGGAAAAGAAGCCTGAGAATCGGCCAATCTATTGACTATGCCAAAGGCCTCAACAACATCCTTTGGGTCTAGTTGCATAAGCTCCAATCTAGCCCACTTCTTCAACCCTGACAAAAAGTTGAACAACATGTCCTGGTTAGACATGTCAAAATGTTAAGAAGGAGAGAAGATAGTTCTGTCACATACTCACAAATAGTCCCTATTTGTTTCAACTTCTTCAGGCTCTCCTTAGCTTGCCAAGCAACATTCTTGGGCAAGAATTACTCCATCAATTCTATCTTCAACTCTCTGAATGTCCGTACCCTAGACTTCTGGGATCTTCCTCCCTTGTTCGCCACCACAACTTGGCATTGTCTATTAGGTACATAATTGTAATTGCAACTTGTTCATCCACCAGTATCCTTACCGTCTCAAAATAGTGTTGCACATCCCATTTGAAGTTCTTGAACACTTTGGCATCTCGAATACCATTATAACTCTTAGGCTCAGGAATCTTTACCTTGGACTTACTAGTTGTCTCCATGTCATGTAGTGCCCTTTTCAACAAACCAACATCGATTCGCAAGCACTCAACCGCATCTTGAAGCCATCCCAGATTAGAGGACGTACCAATCTGATCCACCAATGTTGGCTCATTGCTACAATATTTATAAATACCAACAACATTCACCAAATTCAAGAAAAAGGTTTCTAATCTCATCAACTGATCACTAGCTCCTGCATGTACTTTTGAAGAAGAATCCAAGCTCACTCCTTGACTTCCATCTCTGGATGAACTTGACATTCTTGCAATAGGGTCAAAAACTGCTCTCTGATACCAAACTTGTCACTAGGTGTTGGTCATGGCACGCACAGGCCAAAACGCACAATTCAAAATATCTCGGATATTGTGGAAAAAAGGTAATAACAATCATTACAAAGTAATTACGGGCAAAGGGGCCCAACCTCTCACTATATTCCAAATAGAAAATGCTACAAGTTACAAACGTGAATGCCTACGAACAGATGTCACTCGGGCTAACACCCCTAACCCAGATAGGAACAAGCACATAGCTAGTCTACCTATCTATGCCTTCACGCCCTTTCTCTCTCTAGAACTACACTCTAGAGCCTCTCTCTCTAACTCCACTAGAGAATGAATATTTCTGAATGATTACAATGAATGAGTTCTCCCCTTATAAAGAGAAGAGATGATCTCATCGATGGCTAAGATCGTAACCCAAGCCCGCAAGACTTTCCTGATCTACTAGGTCAAGAGAACAAGTCTTCGTCTTCTAGGACTCTCTAGAACCTTCTAGAACCTTCCAAGTTGACCAATTCTTCTAGCTAAACTGCCTGTCTAACTTGACCTGGTCCATGCCAGTCTGCACCACTTCACGGTTACGGGTAACTTACACGAACCATCATGTCACCGAACCATTTGAGTCCACTAACTCAGTCCGTCCACCGAACCATTGAACCAATGTGTGCTACTATGGTCTGACACACTCCATAGCCAAGACATGCCATGCATGCACAAGCATGGTCATGTCATGCACCATTTGAGCCACCCCAACACATGGGTTTCAAACGTCTAAGTTTGTCTTCCATAGATGTCCCCGACACCTATGGCATGTTTTGGGTACACAGACAATGTCTAAGCACAGACGACAAATCCTTGCCTCTGCGCATGCCCTGTACCCCGGGACAAAGGGTCTCACACCATCCCCTATGTGTAATTATTTTTACATCTCATCCCTGCCCCCAATGGGGATTGGGGATCACAACAATGATTTTTCACCGCTATATTCCTTATCAAATTTTATTTTTTTATTTTTAATAAAAATATTAATTAATAAATTTTTTAGAATAAAAAATAAAGTATTTACAAATTTTTAATATAATCTCTTTTTTAAAAAAAAAAAAAATTAAACTTTAAAATAAAATAAGAAAAAAATTCTAACCTTTCGACATAGTGATAGAATTTTTCACTAATTCATATAAAAATAAAATTATAAATATTATTAAATTAGAATTTTGTAAAACTAAAATTTTAAAATGGTTAATTATAAAAATATATATTTATAAAAAATTATATTTTATGTATATACTTAAATTTAATATGATCATTTATAATTATTTATAAATATAATTTTTTCATATTAAATATTTACATGAAATTTTTAAAATAGAATCGCTATATTTATTCAAAAACTTGATAATATGATATTATGAGCTTATAATATTGTAAATAAAAAGTCATATTTAAAAATTACAATTACTATAGTAATATAATTTTATTTTTATAAAATATAGAATTAAGAAATTGAATATTATGGTTATTGTTTAATTAGTTTTTAACAAATTTAGTATTTACCGAATAATTTTATTTTTAAAAATTGAATAATTATTATGATAGTTCTAATTTTATTTATAAGTATATATGGTTTATATAATGATTAGCAAAAAAAAAAAAAAAAATATATGGTTTATATAATTAAAAATTATATATTATAACTATTATTTTATTACTTTCTATCTAATTTAGCATTTACTAAATAATTGTTATAGTTTATTTTTAAATAATTAATTATTGTGATTGTTATATTTAGGCCTATCAATGGGTCTAATATACCTGAACCGAGCATAAAAATACAGGGCATGGGTCCATATTTTTTATACCGTACTCAGATCTTACCCGTACCCGAAAATTAAATGTTAATTGGGACTGAATATGGTATTTGTAATTTCGTACCCAATGCGTACCCGACCTGAAAATTTATTATTAAATAAATAAAATTTAATATATTATATTATTAATAGTATTTTTTTAAAAAAAATATATATTTAAATAAAAAATCTTAAAACAGTATAAGAGTTATTAGCAGCTTTCGACTTCTAAAAACATTAACTCATAAAAATATTTCTAATACGACGGTCTTTTCCTTTTCCATTTTCTATTAGACTATTACCTTCTCACGTCCTTCTTCATCGTTACAGACTCAAGAGTCAAGAGTATCTATTATTCAATGTATACAAACTATTGTCATATTTTTCACCCATAGAAATATAAAAGGGTAATATTCTTTATTTTTCATTAATTTTATTCTTCTTCTTATTATATATGTTTGTTTATTTTTCATTTACAATGTTAAAATGAAGATTTATTTTCCTTTCATCATTTATTTTGAATTTTTCCCTTTCTTTCTTTTTAATTTTATTTTAATTTTTGAAAAGAAGAATTTGACAGAAAAGATAAATTATAATTTATTATTTTATCTTTTTTGTTTTTATCTTAAATTTTGAATTTTTGTTTTAATTTGTATGATAATTTTTAGATGGTTAAATTTTAATTTAAAATTTAATTAACATGAATTATCTATTATAATTATAATCAAATTATGTAAATATAAATAATAATTTTGTAATAATTAAATTATTTTTTATTCTTTTGAAAATAAAATTTCGAGTAGGGTATATCTGGTTCGAACCCGAGACCCTATAGGATCGGTACGGGTATAAAATTTTTGGACATGTCGGGTATCGGATAGGGTATGAATCCAAAAAAAAAATTTAGGTCCGGGTCTAGAACTAGTAGTTTCGAACCCGTTTGGACCCATTGACAAGCCTAGTTATATTATTTTATTTTTATTATAAATATATAATTAAATATTATATATATATATATATATATATTCGGAGGGATCGAAAGTTAATCCCATTCTCCACCCATCCCCAATTTTCTCTTTCTGAAAATTACCATCTTCATTCTCGAACTTGGTTAAAAAGGGGATTTTCTGATTAAAATGAGATCGAGATAAAAGTTTCTCATCGAATATGATTTTAATTGTCATTCCTAATCGCTTGTCAAGAAAACTAGTTGAAAGATACGCATTGATTGGCCTAAATAGAATTTGTTTTCACAATATGTCAAACTACAGTATTTAGCGATCAATTTGATATCTTGACTTGCACATAATTTATTCATTTATTTTGATAAGTACATCCTTTATCTAATTAAATCCCTTATTATTATTTAATTTAACATAGTCTCTTAATTTACATTTTTTTTTTCCAACAAGATATCTTTTTTACATGTATATATAGAAACACCCAATATTATTAAGAACTCTTTATATATATATATATATATATATTTGACAACTCAGGATCGTCATGACTAATTTGAGAGAGGTTTTTTTGTGGAAGACTCTAAAACTATAAGACATAATGAATACAATATAAAATTATTTCTATTATAAGTCGATTTCAAAATTTTTTATTTTATAAACATAGTAGACAAATTTAAATAAGAGGTGAGTGTTAAGCTAATCAAACTACTATTTTACTCACTCTCTTGTTGACTCAAATGAATATAGAAAAGAAGTAATTAATGAAAATATACAATTAAAAAGTGAAGAAATTAGGCCAATAATTCACCAAAAAAAAAAAAGAGATTAGGCCAATAATAATAATAATAAAATAGTCTGTTGGGTAGAACAAAAAGGAAACACGACAAAGATTCCAAACAAGATACCATGAAGAAAACCAATTTACGTAAGTTGATTGAGACAGAGATGTCTGCCCCTTTTAGCTTGATGTAATAATTCACACATTTAAAGCTAATATGAACAGCCACCTTCATTGACTATTTTTTTTTTTTTTTTTTTTTTTCATTTAAAGTTTAAGAACAGCCACCTTTCTTCTCACGTTCTCATTGAAGGAAAAATAAATAAAAAATAAAAAATAAAAACAATGATTACAGTATATGCTCAATAATTTACCCTTGAGTGACATCATGTTAAATAATTATTTTCAAATTCTTATTTGAATTTTTAGAAAGTTGATTATTTTAATTTTCATATTAATTTTATTTGGATAAAAGAATTTTTATTTTTTATTTTTAGATTAAAAATTCTCTCTTTTTTCTATTTGGATAAAAGGATTCTTGTTTTTTATTTTTGAATAAAAAAATTCTCATTTTTTTTTAAGACAAACGAATCTTTTTAACCAACTTTATTTGAAAAAAAGTTATTTATTTTTACATAATTTATTATTATTCTGCATATTGTGATGATAATTATTTCATTTTATTTTTTAATTTCTCATAATATCTCTCTTCTCTTATTGTATTTTTTAACGAAAATTAGTCAAAAAAGACCTGTTTGTCCAAACGAAAAAATAATGGATTCGTTTATCCAAAAATAAAAAATAAAAAACCTTTTTTTGTTTCTTTTAGACAAGCGAATCATTTTAACCAACTTTATTTGAAAAAAAGTTGTTAATTTTTACATGATTTATTATTATTCTACATATTGAAATGGTAATTATTTCATTTTATTTTTTAATTTCTCATACTGTCTCTCTTCTCTTGTTATATTTTTTAACAAAAATTATTCAAAGGGACCTGTTTGTCCAAACGAAAAAAGAATGGAATTCGTTTATTCAAAAATAAAAAATAAGAATTCTTTTATCCAAAAAAAATTAGTATGTAAACTAAAATGACCAATTTTTCTTTTTAATAATAATAAAATTTTTATATTTATATCAAATTTTTATATTCGATCACTAAAAATAAAATTATTGAGATATATATATATATATTATATAAATTAGTTAGATTGAACCTCAATTAACATGGTAAAATAATATTTAATTTTGTATAAATAATAGATAAATTGGTCCCTCTCTCTTTCTATGTATATGTATATATATATATATATATATATATATATTGTCCTTAAACAAATTTGAAATCGTAAAATTAATTCTTTCATTTATTTTTCTAAAAATTTAGAATTAATATATTAATAGTGATTGCAAGTAAACATTTACAGCTAATTTAATAAAAAAAATATACAATTTCAAAAAAAAAAAAATATTAATATATATATATATATAATCAATTTTACCAAAATAGTAATAATAGAAAAGTGGTTGTTTTAGTCTGGATATTATTATTGTTTAAATAAATGGATACCTATTTTTATTTTTTTTAAAAAATTGGACTATTATTTTATTTTTAATTAGACAATGGGGTTTTTTTAGTAAAATTTTGATAATTTTTAACCACTAAAATTCATGTGTTAAGCTTGTGTGTGTTTAATGAAAGGCATTTTTGTCATTTATAATCCCATTAACTAATTAAAATCTTAAGAAACCCGCATTTCTTCTAATAAAATTAATTTAGAAGGAAAAAAAAAAAATCAAAAAATGAAGAAATTAAAAATTAGACAAAATTGGAAGATACGATGATATCATTAAAATGCAAATATGTTAATAGGGTTATAAATGAAAAAAATGCCTTATATGGGATACACATATGCTTGGTATGTGAGTTTTAATGGTTAAAAATTATCAAAATTTTACTAAAAAGGACTTTTTTGTCCAACTAAAAATAAAATAAGAGTTCAATTGTCCAAAAAATAAAAACAAGTACTCATTTGTTCAAAAGATAATAATAGAGGGACTAAAACCATCAATTTTCCTAGTAATAATTTTGATACCAAATCCACCATTTTCTTTAAATAATAATACCAATAATCATACATAATATATATATATCCACATAGAGAAAACTTTATTACAAATATATATATATATTTCTGTGATGCCAAAAAAATTATTTAAATTTAAATATGACCATGGAAACTTATTTTTTAAAAAATATATTATTAGGCTCTTTTCAAGAATACATATTAGGACATTTTCTACTTTCAATTTTAATTTTGTTATAAATGATTCAATTCTAACTACTTTAATGAATTTTAAGACATATTTTATACATGAATAAAATAAAATTTTAAAAATTAAAAATTTTAAAATATTTTTTTAATCGATTAAACCACTTTTAATTGTTTTAATATATATTTATAAATACATTTTTACGACGTAATAATAATAAAAGAAGTTTTTTAATATTTTTAACTGTTCCTTTTTCTTCTCTTGGAAAATTGGTCGGTTTAGTTCCTTATCTATTTTTAATAATTAACATAGGTCTACAATCTATTTTTTTGACCTACTAAGTCCCATAACTTTTTACGACCTGCCAATTAAGTC
>JAXGGT010000303.1:0-28657 GCA_035583425.1 Marsdenia floribunda | reverse complement strand
CACCAAAAAAATAGATTGGGGACCTTAATCACCAAATGCCCATAGTTTGGGGACTAAATGTGCCAATTTGCCTAAAATTAAAATAGCTATAATAAGTAGATTTTACTCTTAAAATCTATATATTTTTATTTGACTCTTTTTTTTTTTGTGGGTTAGATTATTTAGTATTTGAAGGTCTAAATTATACTGATAGAATCTAACTCTTACTTAGGAGAAAAGACCTCACTCAAACTCTTAAATGACGCTCATATGAGCTCGTATTAAACTCGTAACCTCTTTTAATATTCACAAAGCACATATTCATTTGTGGTTTGCGAGGAAGTGCATAGTGTATCTTTTTAGTATGTATATATACACACACCTTAGGTTTATTATAACATTACAAGGAATACTAATATATTTATTTTTATCAATTGAACTAATTTGTAATATTACTCTCTCTCTCTCTTTTTGAATGGTTTCTTATCCATCTTAAATAAAAAGTATATATATTAAATACCTTTTGCATTAAGAAATAATAATGCGAATATGTTTTTCCATTAATCTACTCTAAACCAATAATAATAAAGTGTTCCCCTTCCTGTCTAAGATTCTATTCTAAGAACAAAATATATAACGAATTTCAAAGTATAAGAATCAGTATCTTTTTATTTATTTATTTATTTTTTTTAAAAAAAGAAAGTTCAAAGAGTAGGAAGAAAATGAGGCGAAGATTGAGGAGAGATTTTGCAATGAGTGTAAAAATGGTGTAAAGAGAGGGTGCCAGCTGTCACCATCCAATCATTGATTGCCACCCATTACCAATCAACATTAATATTATTCTCTTTTAATATATATATATATATATATATATAATTTAGTAGACTTTTGGCCAAACGTAGTGTTATTTTGTATCTTGGTGTCTTTAGGAGATGATTTTGTTTTGTTTTTTTTAATTGACATTAAACATATATTTTAATTTAGAAAAAATATAATACGATTCAATTCTAAAATAATAAAACATAAAGTAATTATTAAATATTTAAAAGATTAAATATATATATATATATATATACACATTTTTATTTATGGTATTTTGTTATAGTATAATTTAAATTTATGATAATTTTTTTTTTTTTTTTGTTTATAAATAAAAATACAAATCAATAATATTTTTTTTATACTACCAAATAAGAGAATAAAAGGGAATAATGTGAACAAGTCGTGGAAATAATAATAATAATAAATGCATAATTTGATCTATAATTTTTGATGTTAAAAGTTGATGATTAGAACATACAATGATAAGAAGAGAAAAAAAAAAAAAAAAAAAAAAAAAAAAGGAAAGAAAAAAAATGTTGAAACCCTACATCTACATGCTGTGTTTTCCAATTAAGCTAATGAATTGGGTTCCAAAAGGAAAGACCACCACCCCCACCAACCCCCCCGCCCCCAAACAAACTCAATCCCACCACGGGGCCGCACTTCGTGTGAGTGAATCTCCCATAATTTCAAAAGCCAAGATATGCATGCACGCACCAAAAGGTGGTGGCATCGATTCCTCTATTTATTATTAAGAAATTTTGAGTTTGAATTATTATACTTAGAAACAAAATATTATTTAGATTTTTATATTATCTAGAGTTTCTTCTTAGATTTTTTTTTTTTTTTTTTTTTTTTTTCCCCTCAAATTATTCAACAAAAATATTGAGTTACCAAAGAGAAACTTAAAAAATTTCATATATATATATTTATGAAAAATCAAACTTACTCTTACTTGAAAACACAACCCACCCTGACCTTGAAGCATTGCTGTTGGAGCTTAGAGTGCCAGAAATGAGACAGCGCATTCACAAACATTAAAGCCAAGCCTCTCTGTATTCCCCTAAAAAAGCAAAATGCAGAAGCTCAACCTAGCTAGTAGTTATCTACAATTAATTGAATTCATACTTGTAGCTTTATATATAGTAATATAATAATATATATATATATATATATATATATGTATATATAGTGCTATAGCAAGATTATTAGTAGGATAAGTTTTTGTTTGGGGCTTGTATTAGTATATATAGTTGTTGACAACTAGAAATGTTTGACGACGAGGTTGTTGAAATGACTAAGGCAAGGCAAACTGGGTTGGAAGCAATAGGAAGACCAGCACGTCAAGGGATGCCCACAGACATTGTGCCATGATGAACTGAACTTGCTATCCCTGAAGACTATCAATATGAGTTGGCCATACCCTACCTTTTTTTTTTTTTTTTTGACACAAAAGAAAGAAAAGAAAAGAAGAATCACAATAGGTGAAAGGTTTTGAATTTGACTCATTTTAGAGATGATTTTATATCACATTTTAATCCTATGTACTATAGTTTTAGAGATATTTTCTATGAATTAGTCAATAAAAATGCCAACTTACAAAAAAGATAGAACAGAGATATACATGCTACTTCTATTATTAATTTTATTTTAACTTTTACCACAATACATTATTCTTTTTCTTTACATACTCTTCAACTAATTAAGAATCGAGTAACCTTATACTCTTTACAAGGTACCCTTAAGATTACATTACATGTTTGAAATGTGACATAAGATCGTTCCCGACGTGAGTAGAATTTAATACCTCTTGCTTGACAAACTCTGTAATGGTATATGAATGAGAGAAACCACCACTACAAAAAAAAAAAAAAAAAAAAGGCTATTAAGACGCTTAAAAGCGTCTTAATAGAGTATATGTTATATAAAGCGTTTCTTGCTTTGATGTACTTGATATAAATGCCTCAACAAAGATATAAGCTCTAGCTGTCTCAATAGCCTCAAAGCAAATTTTATTTATAAATAAAATTAAATTTTAAATTGAAACTTTTTTGAGGCATTTTTTAATCTATTAGAATATTTTTAATTGTCTAATTACTTATTTTTAAAGATATTTTTAAATATATAATTATAGAAGACTTTTAAAACTTATAAATTTAAAATCTCTTTAGAATAGTAGGCACACCAATGACTACTACCTTCTCTTTATTATTTGAATTTTTACTTTGAAATTGGCGACTAAATGAATAAAAACATTGCAAATTCACGTACCATCCACCCAGTGAAAATTGGGCTTTGGGGATGTTATACATATACCTGGCCCATAACTGGGAATGGAGGGACCCTAGCTAGATGGATCGATTTCACAATATATAAGCAAAAGCGAAATTGGGCTTCCAAACCAATTTTGGACAAATGACCGTCCTATATATTCTTCCTCTCTAGTCTCTGTAGCTATAAGATTTTGCAAACATGACGAAGAAAACAAAACCCACACCAACTATTGCTGCAAGAAGCCAGTAGAAATGGTCAACATGAGCACGATTCAAGTTATCAGTGAACCAACCATCATCACCACCATTAGTACTGCTTGTGGCTTTTTCAACAATGGAGATGAGAAAGCTGCTCAAAAGGTTTCCTATGCCAATGACACTCAAGTACAGAGATAAGCCCACGCTCCTCATTTCACTTGGGACTTGCTCATAGAAGAACTCCTGCATCCCTACCTGGGCGAACACATCTGCAATCCCAAACATTACATACTGAGGCACTAACCACCAGAAGCTCATTGGGACAACAGCATTTGGAATGGCGCCGTCGTCTGCCAAACCATTTTCTTGAGCAATTTTGAGTCTTTTCTTCTCAATTAAAGCTGCAACCACCATCGTCATCCCGCACATGGAAATTCCAGTTCCTATCCTTTGCAGCATTGTTATTCCGGGAGCCTGCTTCGTCAACGTTCTTGAAACTGGGATCAAGACTCGCTCGTAGAAGGGAGTAAAGATTACTATTGTGAGTGGGAGGAAAGTCCTCACAGAAGCAGCTGGTATTTCAAGATTTGGCCCGATCGATTTGTTTACGGTTGTTGCTTGTTTCGTGAAAAATGTGGAGCCTTGAGCATAAGCAATTGCGTATACTAAACAAGGAGTCCATATTTTAAATAATCTTGGTACTCTCTTTGATTTTCTTATCCAATTGCTATAACATGAGACTTGTACTGCATCATCCTTGGAATTTTCTGGTGCGTTGTTAATACTGCCAAAAATAAATTTAATATCCCCTCCACTAATTAGCAGTTCATTTTTATATACACACACAAATATATATATATATATATATAGGAAAAATTGACCGATTTAGTCAAATATATATATTTTTAAAATGTTGAGACATTTTTCTTCTCTCGTATCTCAAATTCATGATTTATCGAATCATAAGTAAGACTGGGCTACGCTTTCTTGACGTAAAATTAATATATTTTAGCTCGATTCCATATTATTATTGACGTGTAAATTTACTCAATTCAATATAAAAATTTTAAGTAGCTCGTTTTCTTACTTGAGGTTTTGGGAGTTCCCATCACAATGTGTGCTTGCTGGTGTTGGACTTACATTATTATGCAAACTTTCTTCAAATGATTGCTGTCTGCTGCTATCATGGGGGCTTTCCTCGACGTCGCTTCTTCTTCTGACGGCAAATCGGTATCTCGGAGTTCCCAGTAAAAAAAGTACAAGACTAAAAATCATGGAAAGACAGGTAATTCCAAAACCTAAACCCCAGTTGATATGTTCTTGGACGTAGTTTATGATCAAATGTGCTATTAGAGCACCAGAACAAATCCCGGTAAACCACCAGTTGAAAAACGAGGTCTTGGCTTTTCTTTCTTGGGGATCTTTGCCGTCAAACTGATCAGCTCCCATGGCTTGAGCACAAGGCTTGTGTCCTTGGGCAATGGTTACGATGTACAGTGAGATATAAAACAAGATTTTGAGTACTGTGTCAGAGCAACCAGCTGCTATTGCGCTAGTCTTTGTTGTTCCTTTGGACTTCCATATTTGAACTATTGCTAAGAGGGTCAATGAGCCCAATCCCTGTATTCATTCATTCATTTATTTCAATCGATGGTTGTCAAATTTAATCTCGATAGTAGTAAATATTGACAGCAACAGTTGTGCTACTGCTATATATATATATATATGAGAGAAAGAGAGAGAGAGAGAGAGTAGGTCTGAAGCACAGACCATGATATAGACAACAGAAGTGAGGACAACAGTTACGTAACGGCCAAGGAAAGAATCAGCAAGAAATGCTCCCGAAATGGGCAGAAACCAATTCAAGCCTATCCATAAATTTACGTTGGCAGCTGCAGTTGCCACAGATTCTCCAAGAAACCCAGTTAGGTAGTTAACGAGGTTGGTCTCTATCCCATGATAGGCAAATCTTTCAATAGATACAGCCCCTGTAGAAAGGCATGCAATAGATAAGGTAACATGTCCTATACATAATCCTTTTTTCATTTAAATCAAAACGGGAGATCATGCAAAATATACAAAAAATATGGATGTACATGATATGTTTACGGAGTTATAAGTCGCTAGCTTAAGTGAGAGATTATGAACGTGTATATATATATATACCTAGGATGAAAGATGCAGCTTTCCATCCACCTGATTTGGATCTGCTAACTGGATGGCCTTTCCGATCTGCATAACCAGGAACTATGCCGGCCTTGTCTTCAGGGAGAGGGGTTTGGGATTCGGACAAGGACACGGTAGAGAGAGCCATTTCTTTAGTTTAAGACTTGAGAGTGCGAGGGTGCATCTCATGAGCATCAATATATATATATATCTTTCATCACGAGCTTTAAATTAAGCTCCAGGTTGAGAGAAATGTAGGTTTTAATTTGTAGCGTCTGCCCGTGAAATGACTTTTATTTGTTTATTTATTTATTTATTTTTGCGTTAAAAATAAATAACTTTCACGTTCGGTCAATCAAATTGAGCTTGCATGATATAATGCAAAAAGTTGAGTGGCCATTGTCGGCCGGTAGGAACAGAGGAACTGATTTGAACCCACCCTGAGTGGAGCTTCTGTTGGGCATTCCTGTTTAGGTACTCATAATTTTGGGTTTTTACCCAAAATGGCCCAAAATAACTTTGTTTATTAACAAAACTTTGTTTGAAAACTCATCTCTCCTTATGGCTTTAATGCACACGGTATTTGCGTTTTTGTGCTATTATAATTTTTTATAATTAATATTTTAAATTAAATATAATATTTTAATTAAATTACGTAATATTATAATTAATAATTAATAAATTAATCTCATTAATTAATCAAACTAAATTAATATTTTAATAATTTAATATTTATATATATATATATAGGTAAATTGGTATAAATAATCTTCAAACTATGGCCATTTAGTGACATTGGTTCTTGAATTAAATTTTTTTTTTTTTTGTAATATTGGTCCTTAAATTATGTTAAATTGTGTTGGATTAGTCCTTCCGTTATAAATTTATGTTATCCTACCATTAATTTTTTTTTTAAAAAAAATTGTCTAAGGGCATTTTAGTTATTTCACAATAACATTATACAAAAGAAAAATATATTATTGATATAAATACATATACATATAGTCATTTCTCTCATTCTCTTCACTGTACATATATACATATACATTTGTTTTTTTTTTTTTTTTTTTTTTTTTGGGTATAATGTTATTATGAAATCACTAAAATGCCCTTGAACAAATTTTTCGTTTTTGAAATTACCGGTAAGATAACAAAAATTTTTAACGAAAGAACCAATCCCACACAATTTAACATATTTCAGGGACTAATGTCACAAAAAATTAATTCAGGGACCAATATCAACAAATAGCCATAATTTGGGGACTATTTATGCCAATTTACCTATATATATATATATAAATTAACTAATAATAAGATATAAATATATTTAATTGAATTTTGAAACCATAATAAATTAAAAATTAATATTTTTATTTAAATATAATATCTTTAATTAAATCACTTAATACTATAATTAATAATTAATAAATTAATCTCATTAATTAATCAAAATAAATTAATATTTTATCAATTCAATATATATATATATATAATTTAACTTAAAAATAAAATATAAATATATTTAATTGTATTTAGAATCCATAATGAATTAATAATTAATATTTTTTTTACCTGGAAATGGAACGTATTGTATTGATAGAAACATACTTACAAAGAGAAGACTAGCTACTCTCAGAAGTAGACAAAAAGATCCTAATGTGTCTAATTACACGGGCAACCCTAACATTAGTACGGGGTAACTAAAAAGAATTGTCAAATAGTAAAGAATTACGCCAACGCCAAATGGCACTGGTCATAAAACGAAAGAAAAGAGCCCAAGATAGCTCAACATTATCCACCGAGATAGAGACAGGAGAAGCAACATTCCAGTCAATCCATGTATCAATGTCCTGCAAGGTGTGGAATGGGGTAAAGTGGAGATCATGATGAGGAAGGCAGAAATTCCAAGCGGCAGCAGCAATGGTGCAGTCTCTCAGGGCATGAAGGTGAGTTTCTGCACTTCCAGAGCAGAAGTCGCAGACCATGGAAGTGAGAATACACCGACGAAAGAGGTGAGATTTCGTCTTTAAGCGACCCAAGCGTGCTTGCCAGAGAAAAAAAAGTGTGACGAGGAGGGGCAGGCGATTTCCATAAACACTGCCACTGTTTCCGATCGACGTTAGAAGTAACATGGAGAAGTCGCTTCAGGGATGAACCAGTAAATTTACTAGAGGCAGCCAACTTCCAAACGGGCAGATCAACTGTCTTAGTATCCAAAGAGTAAAGAGCAATCCGTTCAATAATGTGTGGTGGAAGGTAAACTTCCAAAATATCAGTAAACCAACCCTGACTGTGGCAGAAATAATCGGAGAGAAATTTGTCTAATTCGGAAGCCGGAGGAGGGGAACACACCATGGACAAAAGTGGTAGATCAAACATCCATGCATCTGTCCAGAAAAGAATGGTTTTCCCATTGCCAAACTGCCAAGAAATACCTTGTTGTAGGATTGAATAATGGCCGAGAATTCCTTTCCATACGAAAGAGGCAGCACGACGTCGATAAAAACCACAATCCAAAGGGTCACCATATTTTGCAGTAAGAACCCGAGCCCACAAAGCATGCGGGGTTTAAGAGAAGCCTCCAACCAAGTTTTGTAAGCTGTTGTTGATTGATATCATGAAGAGATTGGAAACCCAATCCCCCCATAGCCTTGGGAGTGCAGAGTTTTTTCCAAGCAATGGGGGAGGAATTACTACCCGATTGATTATCCCAGAAGAATTGTCTAATGATGCGTTCAAGGCTGTGTATGACTTGTTTGGGAAGACAACCAATTTGGAGATTATACCGGGGTATGGATAACAATACAGATTTGACAAGAATAGCCCTCCCCGCAAGGGAGAGGGAATTTTTAATAATTAATATTTTGAATTATGCCAATACTATAATTAATAATTAATAAAATAATCTCATTCGTTAATCAAAATAAATTAATATTTTAACAATTCAATGTATATATGTATAATTTAACCAAGAATAATATATAAATATACTTAAATTAAATTTTGAATCCATAATAAATTAAAAATTAATATTTTAAATTAAATATAATATTTTGAATTAAATCACCTCATACTATAATTAATAATTAATAAATTAATCTAATTAATTAATCAAAATAAATTAATATTTTAACAATTTCATAAGTAAAAATAATTTTAAGTCTCATTGAAAATACACACGATATGTGTGTTTTTAAGCTTAAATAATTTTAAGTTGCGTTGAAAACGCACATGCCATATGCGTTATTTATGAGAGCAAAATTTCTTATTTTTATCGATGTATAAAATGGTAAAAAGTACCAGGGAAAATTTTATCAGAGAAATTTTGAAAAATTAAATTGAAAAAATAATTAAAATAAAATAAGAAACGCACATGACTTGTGTGATTTTCATGTTGACATGACAAAACACACATAATTTTAAAATAATTAAAAACGCACGTCGATTGTGCATTTTTATGGTAAAAACACACACACGATATGCGTTAAAGCTAGGAAGGAAGATATGTTTTCAAACAGAGTTAATCATGGAGTTTAGTTAATAAACAATGCCATTTTAGGTAAAACACCCATAATTTGATTACATTCCATTTCCATGGGTTTGATGATATACACATTTGATTGAATAAATGCACAATTTTAATCCCGCGGTGCATGTGAGTTGGTAAAGAGCTCTCTTAACTTAAGTGAGGTTATGGGTTTGAAATCGCGCTCAAGCATACAACCATCAAAAGCTTGGAATGAAAACTTATCTCCTGTAAGGGATCTACCCGACTCAAGTAAGGATTAGTCTAAATGTAGACATGACTTAAAAGATGCCCCCATAGTTGAGGACCCATTCCAAACACCTCATACACTAAGCAAAAAAAAACATATGCACAATTTTAAATGAAATGGTGTGATGAGTGTTTTAAAGGTATGGGTGAAGTATGGTTATTTATTTATTTTTAAGTAAGAGGAGATGAGTTTTATTTAAAAGGATTTATTTCTAACTCATGTTTTATTTAAAAGAATGGGAAATTGGTAAATTTGATCCCTTAACTTATATAATTTTTGTAATTTTATTTCTATTTAAAAATTTTGACAAATTTTATCCCTTGTATTAATAATTTTGGTAAATTTCATTCTTTTGTCAATTTAAATGACGATCAACATATTTAATTCTTACAATTTAATTTAATTTTGTTAAAACAAACAGTAGAAATGGAAATCTTCAATGAATACGAACACTTTATTTTGTGTAGTTATTTTTTTGTTTTTTTTTTTAAATTTAATAGGTCAAAAAAATATCAGACAGATGATGCAGTTGGTTTTTTTTTTTGGCTCCAACTGAAACCGACATCTACCTCCCTGGTGAACGCTTGGTCAGGACTCAGGAACAAAGATATCTACAACAGGATCGGAATACCCAGAAAGATTATTCTAGCTGCTTCTTGTGCAAAGATTATTGCTTTTGGAGATGCATCTGCAACAACAACGGCAAATATAGCAGAATTGTTAAGATATTGAGGCGGACGACGCGCGGGGTTTCTTGGTGAAATGAGCTTCGAGAATCTAATCATTTCTCCAAACCATACTCTAATTCAGAAATTATGCAGTCTGTTTAAAGAAGTACTATCATTAAGACAACCTTATAGGCTCAACAAGATCATGTCATATATAGCAGAAAGAAAGTGGAGGTAAGGGAAAAGCTGTCCGAATTATTCAAGTCTTTGTCAGCAAAGATACCTGGCCTGAAGAAGATAATTAGAGAACGAATTAATCTTTTTTATACGTCAGTTAGCCCTTTAGTTTGCGACTTATAATAGTATTATAATTATTTTACGTAATACGCGTTAATTCTAAATTTATCATTTTAATTATTTAATTCTTCCCATTTAATATTTTTGTTGAAACTCACCACATGCCGAATATATGTATATATTTTTAAGGGTAAAATTGTCAATCTACAACGTTTCTTTTTTAAAAAAATAAAAATCATACTCAAAAATCTCTTTTTCTCATAATTGAAAAAAACAATTTTATCACTTATACTACTAGATAGCAATTGCGATACCAAAAAGACCTTTTTAGTCTCGTAACTACTATGAACCTGATATGGAAGCATTATATTGACTTTGGTGTAGAGGCCATGGATCGTTCTGCTGTGATACCATGAGAAAAAAAAGCTAAAGGTTTATATAAACTCAACTTATATTAATTTTGATGTAGAATGATGTTACAATATACAGAAGAGGAATTTAACGTATGAAATATCTTTGTGATATTTAAAATATTTAGAACATATATACTAAATATAATAATAGATACAAAATAATATTGTATATAATATCTACAAGATATAATTATCTTATAATATTTTTAATAATAGTTACACTAAATTGGGGAATTTTGCTGTTTTTATTTTTTTATTTTTTTTTCATTTTCTTGCTTTGATTTGTATGTCTACATAATTATATTTAATTATATGCCACCACGCAAAAAGAAAGCTTTGGGTTGGGAATTAAAATATTTTCTTTTGGTATGCACTTCAACAGTGGGCAGCACAATGTAATGCCCAGTGACTTTAGTAAGGGCAAATAAGAAAAGTCATAATTTAAGTGACAAATATTAATTTTTTTAATATCTTTTAATTTAACGTATATTATAGATAGGATTTAATTTTATTTTATCGGGTTATTAATTTCTAGAGAGCTTATGTTATGTCTGTGTTTTAAGAGGTGGACAATCATCAAAAGCAGTTGGGGAAAATCCAATCCATAATCATTAACGAGATAAGTGAATTCCTTAATCCTTTTAGGGTTAGATTTGATATTTTAGATTTTTAGATAGAGATTAAGTCAATTTTATGATATTTAGGTTAGAACTTTATGATTGAATAAGTAAATTTCATATTTCGATTGAAGATCATTAAGGTAAGTAAATAAATATTTGATTTTCTTCGTATTTAATCTTTTAATAAAATTCTTAAATTTATGTACCTTATAATCGGAATGAAATAATTGATTCGTCTTATTTTAAAAGAATTATCTTCTTGAATTTAAAAAAAAAAAAAAGGGAAGAAGGAGATTGCCGCAAGTTTCTTAATTTTTTTTCTTCAATGGCGGCGTCAAATTCTTCTTATTATTATTATTCATTTCGTTTGCAGCGTTTATATATAGACACGTATACTCTTTCTGTTGTTTTTGAACTGTGATTTTTTTAAAAAAATTTCACTAAAACTCAAAAAAAAAAAGTTGTACTTATTTGAATACCAATATGACATATTAGTGTTCATGTTTGGTGAATTGACAAAAAAAAATGAATAAAAAATTCACTCACTTACTATAAATATTCAATATATACATATAAATATATATAATTCAAATAAAAAATCATCATTATATTAATAAAATATATTGTTTTTGTCTCATACTTACTAGACAACATCTTACATTGGGCCCACTTTACTCCTCATTATTTGCAATCAACTCAATTCTTTTTGAAAAAAATAAACTTTTTAAAAAAAATTTCCAATTCAAAAACACCCTAATATTTTCATTATACACACAGAGAGAGGTTACTGTTTCTTCTGATTTCTCTTTTTCTTATTATTTTATTTTATTTATTTTCTTTTAATGATGAAGATAATGATGATCTTATTATTATTCCTGTTTATTTATTTATTTTTTAATTATTTTTTTATTAATTTATTATTTTTTCTTTTAAGAATTATTTTTTGAGAATTTTAAATTCTTATTTTTAATTTCTTTTAATTTCTTGGATTCTTGTTAAATTTATTTAAAGTTTTTCGTATATAAATATAAGTTTTTGGTTCTACGAATTAGTTGGGAAAATATTTCACATTTGATAAGTTTCTAAACCCATAGAGCATGGTGACAAAGCTCCACTTTTATAAGTTCTAACCTACCTAGTAGGATAAATAGGGTTGAATTCGGGTAAATCAACAAGTGCCTAAACTTGCTTGAGCCTACCTAAAAAAAAAGAATTTGAATTTATGATATTTGTGTCTGTTTGTTAAGCTTGTTGGGAAGTCTGTTTTGATTAGTTGATAGGTTATTTTGAGATCATTCATTTTTAGTTACTAATTTTCAAATGTTTTGGAAATAAGAAAAATAGATATTCTATTTATTCACTAAGCTTCTAACTCATTCATTTCCCTCTATTTCCCCTTATGTTGCAGATTAGAGTGACGAGAAATAAAAGATTAGGTAAAACTTGACTTTTGTTTTAAGTCATGGATATTCTTAGTCTTTTATTTATTTTTGGGATTGAATTAATAGTTATTCTTTTGGATTTGTTAGTTTTTAATAGCTTGGGTTGTACCCCTAACTATGATATGATTCTTTGAGAGATTGTAATATTTCTTTTTAGATTTTCTTTTGGGACTTATTAAAGGATTTGGATTTGTTTGTTTTCCTTTTTGTTTTGGGAATTTTATTCGTGTTTTGAGTTGAGATAGAGACCTTGTGCTCTTGAGGGAAACCTCAAGGGTACTGTCGTGTTATGTCTCGGTGTCGGGGCGTGACATTTAGTGGTATTAGAGCAATAGGTTGCGAATCCTTAGAATCTTAAGTAAGAATTGTGAATTTTAGTATAGTGTTAGACTTTTATATTAGGTTCCTAATCTATTTGTTTGATGTGTTTGTAGTTATTTAATTTTATTTTGAATTATTGCTTAGATGGCAAGGCGAGGAACTTTCGGAATTTGTTTTGTGGACCCTAACAGCAGGGCAGGAGAACAAGATGATGATTTGAATGTAGCGCTGAGAGATTTAGGTCTTGGAACGTCTGCAGACAGAATTGAAGGTGCTGGGCCTTCTATGCCACATCATGATTTTGCTTACAACCTTTTCTATGATGGCCTAAACTATGCAGACCCAAAAATGCCTTCAAGAAGAGCAATTGAGGCGGCAAGTGGAGCGGGAACGTGGCCCTAAGCAAGCTGAGGATGGGATAATAAGATCATGTTATGAGCGATTATGAAAGGTAAACATGCCAAGTTTTGAGGGAACTGCTAATCCAGAACTTGTAGAGAATTGACTCAAGGATTTAGAGAAAAACTTTCGAGTACTTGAGATGATTGAGGATGTGAAGGTAGATTTAGCTGTTTCTTTCTTGACTGGAGAGGCAGAGAGATAGTGGGAAGGTGTTGCACCTGCATATGTCACTAAGGGTCATCCTCTAACTTAAGAGGTATTTTAAGAAGACTTTCTTGGATAACTACTTTCCAGAGACTTTTTGATTGGAACATTAGAAAGAGTTCTTCAACTTGAAGCAAAAAGAAGGAATGACAGTTGTGGAATATGTAGCCAAATTCAATTCCTTGGGGAGATTTGTTTTGGAGCTTATGACTAATGAGAATCTCAAACTCTTGCGATTTCGAGATGGATTACTTGGGAGAATTCGAGGCAAAATGGTTGCTATTCGATTGCAAGGTTATATTGAGATATATGAAACTGCTATCAGTGTGGAGGCAGATATGAAGAGAGCTGATGTTGCTAGGACACTTAAGAGACTGAGGCCAACTAGAAATCAAAGCCAGAATTCAAAGTCTACCTCAAAGAGTCCTCAATTGGGAGTGAGGAAGTTTCTTGTCAAGAAAGTGGCAACTAGAGGTCAACGCAAGCCATGTGATACTTGTAATAATGTTCATCTTGGTGAGTGCATATGGAAGACTGGTGCATGCTTCAAATGTGGAAAATTTGGACACAAAATTGGGAATTGTCCTGAAATGGGGCCAATGGTTTCGAACAGGCCTAGAGAACCAATGAAGCAGACGAACTCCCAATCGAATGCCAGAGTTTTTGCTTTGACGATAGAGGATGTTGAGAATGCAAGCGATGTGGTCACAGGTATGATTGCATTAAATTCTCTGCAAGCTAAAACATTATTTGATGGTGTTGTTGTATGTTCCTTATTTCACAGGTATGATTGAAATAAACTCCTTGCTTGCAAAGGTCTTATTTGATTATGGTGCTTTGCACTTTTTTTCAAAAGGATTTGCTAAAGTTTTAGGAGCTAAGCCTAACTTGTTAGACGAGCAATATTGTGTGTCTGTTCCAAGTGGTGAGGTGTTGGTGTCGAAGAAGATACTTAAGGATTGTTGTGTTTACATAACTGATGTGGAATGGAGTGTCAATCTTATTCTAATTCAAATGAGAGACTTTAATGTGATTCTGGGTATGGATTGGTTATCCAAAAGCTATACTATTGTAGATTGTCGAGCGACGAAAAAGTGAAGTTTGGAATTTCGAGGAGATCAAAATTCTTTTTTCTATGTGGAATAGGGAAGAAAGAGGAGAAGAACTTACATATTATTTCATCTATGGAAGCAAGTAGAGCTTTGAGAAAATGTTGTGATGTATATTTGGCATACATGGTTGACACCAGATTAGACGCTAAATTAGAAGAGATACCAGCGGTTAAGGAGTATCCAGATGTGTTTCCCAAGGAATTACCTAGACTACTACCAATGAGAGAAATTGATTTTGAAATCAACTTGATACTGGAAGTAGAACCAATATTGAAGACCCTATATCATATGACACCTACTGAATTGAAGAAGTTGAAGACTCAACTATAGGAATTGTTGGATATGAAGTTCAGTCGACCGAGTGTCTCACCTTGGGGTGCTCCTATGTTATTTGTGAAGAAGAAAGATGGGAAGTATGAAATTATGCATTGACTATCGAGAGTTGAATAACATCACCATTAAAAACAGATATCTACTTCCGAAAATAGATGATTTGTTTGACTAGTTGAAGGGAGGTCGGATGTTCTCCAAAATTGATATGAGATCTGGCTACCATCAGTTGAGAATTAGAGTCCAAGATATTTCAAAAATAGCATTTCGAACAAGGTATGGTCATTATGAATTTCTAGTTATGCCTTTTGGGTTAATGAATGCCCCTGCTGCATTCATGGATCTAATGAACAGAGTGTTCAAGGAGCAAAGAAATTTGTGGTGGTGTTTAATAATGATATCGTGATCTACTCTCCTTTAGAAGAGCAACATGCTGAGCACTTGCGAATAGTTCTACAAATCTTGAGGTAGAAGAAATTATATGCTAAATTTAGTAAGTGTGAGTTTTGGCTTCAAAGTGTGTGGTTTTTGGGTCATGTGATTTTCGAAGATGGTATTTCGGTGGACCCCAGAAAAATCGAAGCAATAGTTGATTGGCCAAGGCCTATAGTGTTACTATGATATGCAACTTTTTGGGTTTGGCAAGGTACTATTGAAAATTTGTGGAATGATTTGCTAAGATTGCTTCTCCATTAACAAAGTTGACACAATAGAGAATTAAGTTTGAGTGGAGTGATGCATGTGAAGAAATTTTCCAATAGCTGAAGAACAAATTAGTACAAGTACCTCTTTTGACTTTACCATCAGGATCTTTGTAATTTTCAATGATACATCAAAGAATGGTTTGGGATGTGTTTTAATGCAGAACGAGAAAGTGATTGCTTATGCCTCACGACAATTGAAACTGTATGAAAAGAACTATCCAACTCACGATTTGGAATTGGCTTCTGTAGTATTTGCCTTGAAGATTTGGAGACACTACCTCTATGGTGGACAATGTGAGGTTTTTACGAATCATAAGAGTTTAAAGTACTTGTTTACTCAAAAGGAATTGAACATGAGACAATTACAATTGTTACAGTTACTTAAGGATTATGATTTGAAGATTAGTTATCACCCTAGGAAAGCTAATAAGGTGACAGATGCCTTAAGTAGGAAGCCTTCTAGTACGCTTGCAGCAATGTTGACACAACAGTAATTGATAATAGTTGAGTTTGATAGATTGGAGATCGAAGTGACTCATTCTACTGATGGTTCTATGGCTGCTTTGATTACGCAGTCTAACTTGGTGGAGAAAATTAAGAATGCTCAAAACAATTATGTTGAGTTATTGAATAAAATCAGTCAGTTGGGATTTGAGAAACATGAAGATGGAAGCCTTTGATTTCAAGGATGATTGTGTGTTCCTAATGATACTGAATTGAAACGAGAGGTATTGAAGGAAGCTCATAGTTCCAAGTTATCTATTCATCCGAGGGGAACAAAGATGTATCGATATCTTAAGAAGAATTTTTGGTGGAGTGGAATGAAAAGGGTATAGAAATGTCTGGTTTGTCAATGGTAAGGATTAAAATTCGCGGCTGTCGTCAAACCGACCAAGATTAATTTAAATTAGAAAGCAATATAGTGCTCACCAGGTCATCTCCTAAGGAAGTCCTAATCGTTAAATCAAATCAAAGAAACCACTGATCTCAATTAAAGTAGAAAACGGGGGGTTTTTATGTTTAACGAAAATTTAAAAACAAATAAACAAGATGAAATAGAATGCAAATCAATAATGAGAAAACGTAATCAGCCTTGGGTTGATGCTCCAGTTTAATCCTTCCTTGTTCTACTAAATATTTTTGAATTCCTAATCTGATCCTTGGATTGAATACTAATTTAGAATCTCAAATTAGAATTTCAATCACTTACTAACAATCTGTTAGAATTCAATTAAACACTAATAGATTTCCTAAACAATCACCTAATCCATCAACTCATGCTTAATCAAAGATCCTTGAAAATCAAGGCAATCCATGAATCCATGAAAAATCCAGATTTGAAAGCAATTAAAAAGATATAATCGCATAAGTTCAGTCAACAATCGCCAGCAAAACTAAATTCAATCTAAAAAATTCAGCTTAATGAATAATCATTCAATTTCATAAACAAACGCAATCAAATCTAAAAATTAGATTACAACCCAAAATAAATGTTGTACTGGAACTCTGAATTGCCTTGAAAACATCTTCCCCTAGACTGATTACAAGGTGTTTATGCTGCCATTACAAAATCTTGTAATGTCTCCATGATTCCCTGAAAATCTCTCTCTGTAATTTTTGAAGTTTCGCCTCTCTTCTCTCTGATTTTTGAACACCTCTGTCTAATATGATATATTTTTTTCTTTTCAATCCGCCTCTCCCTTATCTTCTTACGTTTTTCTCTCTTTTCTTTCTTGGACTTCATGGGCCCTTTCAATCTAGGTCGCCTCTCTCGCATATTGGTTTTTATACAACTATAATCATGAGGTCCGCCAGGTCATTTGGACTTGGGCCTAAAATAGAATAAAAATATAATTAAAAGCCCAACAATTTAATATTGTACCATTAAAGCATAATAATCAAAATAACAAATTAAAGTCCTAAGAATGGTAGAGAGACGTATTAAATACTACGCATAGAGGGTCCAAAATGTATAAATCTATATGTTATCAGTCAACAAGTAAAAGCAGAACATCAATGACCGATTGAGTTGTTAAAACCTAAAAAAATACCTATATGCAAATGGGAACATATAACTATGGACTTCGTGACAAGACTTCTAAGGACAAGAACTGGTAAGGATACCATATGGGTAGTTGTGCATCGTTTGAATAAATCCGCTCACTTTATGCCAATTAAGGTAACTGCATCGATGGATAAGTTAGTGAAGATGTACATGGATACTATAGTTTGACTTCATGGAGTACCAGTAAGTATAGTATCCGATAGAGATATTCGTTTTGTATCACAGCTTTGGAAAAGTTATAATCAAGCTATGGAAACAACTATAACTCTTAGCATTGCTTATCATTCGCAAATTGATGGGCAATCGGAATGAATGATTCAGATATTGGAAGACATGTTGAGAGCTTGCATTTTGGACTTCAAGGTTAGTTGGATTAACTATTTGATGTTGGTGGAATTCTCATACAATAATAGTTACCAAGTGAGTTTGGGAATGACACCTTATGAAGCTCTATATGGACGTAAGTGCAGATCACTTTTGTGTTGGGATGATATCACTAAGAGACAAATTGTTGGACTGAAGTTAGTACAAATGACTTTAGAGAAAGTGTCACTTATTCATCAATGGTTGAAGGTAGCTCAAGATCGCCGAAAAAATTAGGCTGATAACAGAAGGAGACCCCTAGAATTTACTCCTGGGGAAAAGGTTTATCTCTGTGTTTCGCCTACCAAAGGAGTGGTATGTTTTGGAAGGGGAGGCAAACTTTCCTCGAGATTCATTGGTCCGTACGATATTTTAGAAAGAATTGGTGAATTAGCCTACAGATTGGCCTTACCATCGGCTTTATCGCGAGTTCATAATGTATTTCATGTATCACAGTTGAGGAAATACATATCAGATCCAGATCATATATTAGAAGTAGAGCCATTGCATGTGCCAAAGGACTTAACGTATGACAAACTTCCACTAAGGATTGTGAATCAAATGGATCAAGTACTGAGAAGCAAGTTGATTCCCTATGTAAAGGTTCAATGGACTAATCACACAGTTCAAGAGGCTACGTAGGAACTTGAGAAAGAGATGAAACAGAAGTATCCTCATTTGTTTGAAGAAAGTAAGCTAAGTTCCGAGGTTGAAACTTTTTTTTAAGGATGGTAGAATGTAATACCCGACCCCTTTAGTAAGGGCGAATAAGGAAAGTCACAAATTTAAGTGACAGATATTTATTTTTTAATATATTTTAATTTAACGTATATTATGGATAGGGTTTAGTTTGATGTTATCTGGGTTATTGATTTCTAGAGAGCCTACGCTATGTCTGTGTTCTAAGAGGTAGCCAATCATTGGGAATAGTCAGGGAGAATCAAATCGACGATCGTTAAGGAGGTAAATGAATTTCGGCAATCACTTTAGACTTAGATTTGATATTTTAGATTTTTAGATAGAGCTTAAGTCAATTTTATAATGGCTTAAAACCTAATTTGGCCCCTGAACTTACACCAAATTGACAATTGCATACCTGAACTTACTTTTGTGTCAATTGCATCTATGAATTTGACAAATTGGGGACATTGTCACCCTCCTTAATAGTTTTTTTAAGGGGATGCCGTTAACTTGTCAGCCTGTCATACCCAATCTGATGTGGCATGCCACGTGGCATCCACGTCGTGTAAATAGAAAAAAAAAAAGGAAATTCACCCCAATAGCATCGAATTCGCACAGGCAATGGCGGCCATGTTCAGAAACTACCCATTCGTCGTTACAACCTCCTCAATAACAACTACGACTAATTCATCGTCCTTGTCATCCATCATTATGATGGGCAACCCCAAGAATCGACCTCTTCGGCTCCACCATCAATGGTGGCAACATCATCATCTATCTCATTATAGAAACAGAGCTCCATGACAATGGCAACAACAACAGCAATGAACTATTCGAACTTGAACTTGATCAAATCTTGCTTCCAAACACCACCTCCTCCTCCACCTCCTCATATGGTGATGGGCTCTATAAGCTCAGATGAAGGAGTGCATCATCATTAGGAAAGCTGCTGATAAAAGTGAGGAAAGAGAAGAAGTAGAGAGAAATAATCGCGGCTCCACCAGCAATCCTACCAATTAGAGATTGGAGACGATGGACACCGCAACTGGGATCGGAGCTACGGAACCCATTAAATGGTTCCAAAAGAAGCGGGTATAAGGATAATAATCCTTAATGAACACATAATTGTCGACGGCAGAAGATTTTGAATAGAGTGGGAATCAGCAACCATAGATGCTCCTCTCTTCTAGGTTTCCACTCTCGATGAAACCTCTGACATCGGAGCCGAGCATGCTTGACATCGGCCAGAGATAAGTGCCATCGTAGGAGGATTAGTGTGGCCGTTGATGACGGTGATGCTGGCAGCCATCCACACGCGATTAAAGTAACTGATATATTTCTTCTGATTTGGGGTGATTTGGGGTAATTTTTTTTTTTTTTTAACTTACATGACGTGGATGCCAGGTGGACACCACGTGGCATGCCGCTTCAAATTGGGCATGACAGGCTGGCAAGTTAATGGTACTCTTAACGGAACTGTTAAGGAAGGTGACATTGTCCCCAATTTGTCATGTTCATGGATGCAATTGACACAAAAGTAAGTTCAGGTATGCGATTGTCAATTTGGTGCAAGTTCAGGGGGCAAATTGGGTTTTAAGCCATTTTATAATATTTATGTTGGGATTTGGTGATTGAATAAGTGGATTTCAAATTTCGATTGGGAATTGTAAATGTGAGTAAATAGATATTCGATTTTTTTCATATTTGATCTTTTAATAAAATTCCTAATTTTTTTTTTTGTATTTTATAATCTGAATAAAATAATTGATTCGTCCTATTTTAAAGAATTATCTTCTTGATTTTTTTTTTTAATAAAAAAAAAAAGGAAGAAGGAGACTGTGGCAAGTTTCCTAATTTTTTTTTCTTTAATGGCCGCGTCAAATTCTTTTTATTATTATTAGTTTTGTATGCAGTGCTTATATATATATATACATATACTCTTTTTTATATTTTTATTATGTGTATAAAAAGGTTACTGTTGCTTTTGATTTCTCTTTTTCTTATTATTTTATTTTCTTTGATGATGATCTTATTATTATTCTTATTTATTTATTATTATTATTATTATATTCTTTATTAAAGAATTTATTTATTTTTATTCTTTCTTTTAAATTTTTTTTTTCAGAATTTTAAATTCTAATTTTTATTTTCTTTTAATTTCTTGGAATTCTTGTTAATTTTATTTAAAGTATTTCCTAAATTAATATAAGTTTTTGACACAAGTCTATCAAGAATTAGTTGGGAGAACATGTTCCACATATGATAAGTTTCTGAACCCATAGAGCTCGGTGAAAAAACTCCAATTTTATAAGTTCTAGCTTAAGTAGCGGGATAAACAGCTAGGACTGAATTCAGTTAAATCAACGAGTGCCTAAACTTGCTATATCCTACCTAAAAGAAAAGAATTTGAATTTGTGATACTTGTGTCTATTTGTTAAACTTATTGGGAAGTCTGTTTTGATTAGTTGATGGGTTATTTTGAAATCATTCATTTTCAGTTACTGATTTTTGAATATTTTAGAAATAAGAAAAATGAATATTCTGTTTATTCAATGAGCTTCTAACTCATACCTTTCCCTCTATTTTTCCTTCTTTTGCAGATTCTAATGACAAGAAATAAGAGAGTACGTGAAACAGACTTTTGTTTTTAGTCTTGGATATTCTTAGTATTTTATTTACTTTTTGGGATTTAATAATTATTCTTTTGGATTTGTACCCCTAACTATGGTATGATCTTTTGAGAGATTGTAGTATTTCTTTTTGCAGTTTTTTTTGGGACTTATTAAAGAATTTGGATTTGTTTGTTTTTTCTTTTGGTTTTGGGACTTTTATTCGTGTTTTGAGTTGAGATAGAGATCTTATGCTTTAAGGGAAACCTCAAGGGTACAACAGTGTTAAGTCTCGATTTTGAGGCGTGACACACAAGGCATCAATTATTCGAAAAACCAAATGTAATTGTTGTACCTTTTTAGGGGATCAAATAACACATGTTAAATATTTTTTTGGACCTATTAAATAATAGGGTAAATAGAAAATTAGCCATTTAGTCCTTGAAGTAGTTATTTTTCACCAATTAGGTGCTTATCCTTTTTTTTTCTACCTATTAGGTCTCATAGTTTTTAAGGGTCACTAGTTTGGTCCTTCGACCAATAATTCAGACAATCTCTCTGATTGGTCAAAATTAGTTAGGGGTAAAATCAACTTTTTACTAAAATTTTCTCGCCAATTTCCCCTTGTGACTTAAAAATGTTGTTTGATTTTGAAGGTGTGTTTATGGTATTTGTTAGGAGAACGAAGGTTCAAGTCTTGCGTGATTCATAATGTGATAGGAGGGTTCTGTAAAAGCAAGGAAAATAATCATGGATTTGTTGAGGCTATAGATTTGAAAGATGAAAATCAGGGTTTGATTTCATCAACTAGGGTTGGGACATTCTTGCACAAGAATGAATACAACTATGCTTTTCTAAGTGAAAAAGATGAGCTCATTCGGTCCTTTCTAATCTTAAATTTAAGCCCGTCTCCACCTGGACAACTTGGTACCCTAGAAATACCCAACCCTTAAAATTTCATCAAGCTAAGAGTTTCACCCCTTCTAATCTTTATGTTGTTAACAATGTCCTTTGTCTTGTTCGTGAACAGTTCAAGCAATTCATCGAAAAACCAGATGCAAATCCGAAGCTCGTTAATGGTTTGGCTAAGAAGTACAGAACATAAATAATAAGACTCGCCCACAGATTCGAAGATTTCATCACTACAAAAAAAATTGACAGATTTGTCGCTTACCAAATACGGTAACTGCAAACCGTCGTTTTTGGTTGCCATATACGGCGGTCTCGTGGCCTTCGTATTTGGTCACCAAATATGACGGTTTGTCACATAATTGTCATTTTTGATAATTTTTTGAAAAGTGTATCATTCTAAAATGACGGTTTTGTAAACTATCATATTTGGTTTGGCGAATAAGGGATGGAGGCGGGGATAGTATTAATCATGGATGCTCGACCCCGCTCCATCTCCGTCCTCGCAAAATATATATATATATATATATATATATATAATATTTTTAATTATATACTTATATAAAAATAAAATTATAGTAGTAATTTTAAAAATTTCTTATAATAAATCATAATAATTATTTAGTAAATATTAAATTGGATACAAATTAATAAAATAATGGCTACAATATATACTTTCTTAATTATATACATAATATATACATATAAAATCATAATTAGCATAATAATAATATTTTTTAAAAAATAAAAATAAAACTATTTGGTAAATACTAAATCGGTTACAAACAAATAAAACAATAACCATAATATATATTCATTATTCACTTTCTTAATTCTATTTTTTCATAAAAGTAAAATTATATTAATATAATAATGAAATAATAGTGAATTTAGTCCCAAACATTTGCTTCATTTTCATACTTGGTCTCAAACTTTTTTTTTTGGTGAATTATAAGGTCCCTAACTTTACAAAGTTTGTGTGTATTAGCTTTTTTGTTCGGCAAAATCAATCATTTTTTACGCCCGTAATCCATACAAAAGGACCTAATACACACAAATTTTATAAAGTTAGGGACCTAATCCACAAAAAAAAAAGTTTGGGACCAAGTATGGAAATGGAGCAAATGTTTAGGACTAAATTCACTATTATTTCATATAATAATTGCAATTTTTAAATGTGATATTTTACTTCCAAGTTACAACTTACAAGAATATAGATGAATATAAACATAATATCTTGAGTAGTTACTCATCTTGCCATTGAATTACTTGTAATGTAAATTATGTCTTTTCAAGAACAACCAACTCAATAATCAACACACTTACCAAAAAAAAAAAAAAAAAAAAAACTCAATAATCAACACAAACACCAAATGTTGCTTCAAACACGCCATTGAGTTATCCGAAAAATGAAATAATTGGTGAAGAAAAATAGTCAAATTCTCAATTACCAAATAAGAGGCATAAGAGTGTTGTTTGACAACATTTTCAGAAGTTAAAAGTTGATGAAGCGGATAAAGCTCAATGCAATTATTACAAGAAAAAACATGGCGGGGCTTCAAGTTTTTATATTGAAAAACGTGTGAGGAAATACTTTATTTTTTTATTTACAAAATATATTGATTAATTTTGCATTAATAATTTAATTGAAAATAAAGAATAAAAAATAAGTGGTGAAAATTCTCCACGGGGATCCCTGATCCCCAATGGGGTGGGAATGGTATAAAAAAAAAAAAAATTTCTCGCAGAGAATAAGGAATATATGTGGGAACCGGGGATGGGGATGAAGGAAGAGTCCCCGAAAACCCCGTCCCCGTTGCCATCCCTAATTCGAACTATTAAGTTTGGAAATATTATGCCATTTGTCTTTATTTTCATGGATGGAAAGTTATAAGAGTATATCCAGTGACCATGGTCTGCTGGGCACAATTTAATATGTGCAGGACTTCGGATTGGACGCTATCATTAAGATAGAAACTAGTATTCATTTTTATGTGCTTAAAGATTGCAGCATTTACGTGTGCCAAATCTGGCATTCGATACTACTGATGGTGATAACTCATAGAACATTTACTTCCTTTGAAAAATATCATGTTAACCTCTTGTGTAACATAATTTTTGGTTGAATAAATAAGGTGATGGAGGTATCTACTCAAAAAATAGAGCAAGTGGGGTGAAGATATATGTCCATCCTGGATGCCAATAGGTCCTGCTAAGTCATCTTAGATAGACTAGTTTATTTTTTACTTAATAAATAACAATATATTTAATATAAAAATAAAACCATTAATGAAAAAAAATTGTTAATTGAATTCTTGCAAACTATGGAATAGACAATGATGACAGAGATGAACTAATTAATTTACTCTATATATATATATATATATATATATATATATTTAGGGTCCAATATAATCATAAGTAAAACGGGGCTAATTTGGTTTCTTCGTCATTCATGACTTACTTCTGTTAAAATCACAATTGCGGGAGTGTGGGGGGGGGGGGGGGGTGGTATTATTTAATATTTATTAATCTAAAAGTATCCACTAGTCTCACTTTTTTATGTATTATATTATTTTTTTTATTAATTTAAATTTAATTTGAGTTGTAAATTCTCTTTTATTTTTATCTAGTGTTGCAATTGACATAATTAAATTTGAATTAATAACTTTATTAATTAATTATTTTAACAGTAAGAGATATCAAAATAAAATAAGGCAGGTGATATTTACCATCTTTGGAAACGAAAATAAATGATATTTCGTAGAATGTGCTGTTGTTATTGGAACTATAAATTAATCCAATTAAAAAGGTTGGATGTGTTAAGGAAACATAGAAATTAAGGTATATCTTCAATGGAAGATATGTTGCCTTATGTATTTATGTACTTGTTTGCATTCCAGAGATGGATTTGGAGGCAAATATCATAGTGGTATTGATCGAGGTCCTTGTCCTGAGGCCAGTGAGTTCAAGCTCAATTTGCAGACTGGTTGATTTCAGTATTTGTATAGACCGATGTCAGTGTCTGCGAAGTGCTTGCTGCTTACAATCTGTTTTTTTTTTTTTTTTTTTTTTTCTTGTTGTTTTCAAACTGGTTTATTACTCTGTTTGATGTTCAGTTCTTCACTTCGGCAATGACCCGAGCAAGGGCCTGAATTCAACTGAGAAATATGATTGGTATACTTTTTCACTGCACTTTTATTTACTTGTAGCTTTATGCATCTGGTTTTATAGTTTGTTTATCTTTTATGTTGTTTTGGCATCAACATATTTGTTGAATTTTAAACGACAAAGACCTTATATTTTTAGAATGATTCTAAGGGAGCTGATTTTATTCTCTATCCAATTTTGTCTTACAGGTTTCATACATTTTCCGGAAGCCTGAAGTTTCAGATATAGTTATATTTAAAGCACCTCCAATTCTTCAAGTATATCAATAATTCTTGGATTTATTTTTTAGGCTGGCTTGACACTATTTTTACATGGTGCTAAATATGTTCCTTTCAGTTTTCTCTTTCCCTGCAGGAGGTTCGTTATGGTTCTGGTGACGTCTTCACAAAGAGGATTGTGGTAAAAGCTGGTGATTATGTTGAATTGAGTAACAGTATTTAATATAAAATCTCTACTCTTTGATCATTAATCCCCTTTTTTTTTTTTTTTTTTTTTTTTCAATTTTTATTTTAGATTTTGTTTGGTTTCTACAGAATGTCATTTTTCACATAATTTGCTTTATTTGTAACCATAGGTTCATGATGGCAAATTGCTGGTTAATGGAATCCCTCAAGATGAAGAATTTATCTTAGAACCACTTGCTTATGAGATGGAACCAGTGGTATGTTTTACCCTTTTCTGTGTTAGACCTTGTTGTGAAAAGAACATATCATTTTTGAAAATAAAGCTACCGTCTCCTCTTCATGCTAGTAAATGTATCTTCAACTCTTCAACTCATTTTCCACACAAGATTTGATTTTTCAAGTGTAACATTTGTTAAAACTATTATGTGACCATTTTACTAGACATTACATTAAAGGAAATACACAACATATGTAATAAAAATAGGGAATCTTATGTGCTTTACTGTTCTTTTATTCTTTTCTCTTTTAGTCTCCTCTATGATTTTCATGGTGAAGTACATATGGATATGTACTGATTCTTCCTGTTTCTTTTATATTAATAGCCAAATCAAATTCACAAGGTTCTTGCTTGATTTTAGTTGCTTTGTGCTTGGTCATTAAATGCCTTGTTTTTCTGGACAATTTGTTGTTATTTTGAGCAGTTTTTTTTAGCTTGAAATTTACTCTGCTTTACCTTGTTTCTGCGTTTCTTCTGTTTTGGTTTTGTGTTGTACTTGCCTGCTTTTGTGGACTATTTTTTTGGCCTTCCCTGCTGCCTTATTTTTATGGTTTGGTTTTGCTCTTACCTGCTAAACCCACACAATTTTCCCATGTTCTTTTTTTCCTTCTTATGATATTTTTGGTAAAATTTTTCTAGCTGCTCTTGGGGTTTAGGACTGCCTGAATTGGCAAGTAACGATTACTGCATTATTCTCTTTATTTTCTTATTGTATTTGATTCTTGTATACTGGTTTGGTCATGCGTGGTGTTTCTTGTTTACCAAATTTATATGTTGACTAGCTTTGATGCATGGTATTTACAGAATATGGAAGTTCTCTTAAAGATGGGGCAGTCACATGTGGATTTTATTTTAATGGAATGTATTTACACTAGAACAATAATTTGCATCGAGTTTTGCTTATAATGTGCATTGAGTTTTGCTTTATAGTATAAATTTGGGTAAAAGGCTCTCTTCGATTTTTTATAGAAAGTCAAAAGTGGACATTCAATTTTGAATAGAGGGAGTGACACTCTTTATGAGCAAAGACTGCATCTTTCATGTGTGTCCTTTACTTGCTTAGATATGAATTATAGGTTTTACATCGAATGAAAATTCTTAGTTCAAATATTTCAGAAAGTACGGAGGAGCCCATGAAGCAAAAGATGTTCAAGCAGATCTTCTCCTTTCTAGAGATCATTCAGTTCCTCATTAATGGTGACATTCATGGAAATGTTAGTTTATATGAATATGTTTAGTCTACAATCAAAACAAGATAAAAGATGGATTAGCATCACAAATAAAATTCTATTGCCATACAATAGACAATTCCTATATCTAAGATGATGGTTTATAGGATTAGTTTGTTGTTTAATGAGAGAATACATTTTAATCTTATTATGTGATTATTAATTTCAATTGTTGATTTTTTTGAGATTATACAAAAGTTTTTATTCATTATTTATGGTTTAAATTTGGTATTAAATAATTTTTATTATCAATTATTATTTAATTTATGACTATTAATTTTATTTTTTTTTTTAAAAAAATGCATATTAGAATAAAAATGATGGCTACTTGCTGTTTTTTTTTTTTTTTAATTTGTAGTTAAATTTAAATTTTTAATTAAATTTTAATTTTTTATATAAAAATACTAATAATATCAAAAATGGCGGCTCTCATCATTTTTGACAATTTTAAATTTTTTTTAATTCTTTTAATTTTCAATTAGTAAAAAATAAAAAATAAAAAACGATAGTTAGGGGTTGCCGTATTTGACCCTCAAAAACGGAAGTTTTTTTGGCCTTCTTATTTGGTGATTTTTTTTAAAAAAAAAAATTTATTTTTTATGACATTTTGGTCAACTGTCATTTTCAAGTGTTGTATTTGATAAAAAATGATGGTTTTATAGTCGTTTATAAAAAACGATGCAATTTTAAACAGCGACCAAAAAATCGCTGCTAAACTATCGTATTAGGCAAAAACGACGGTGAAGGAGCCAAAAACAACGACTTTCTAGTTGTCGTTTTTGCCCTGGCTTCCAATAGTGCATGGAATTGTACATGCTCGAATTCAAATTGAGAAAGAACAAATCCATGAATGAGATTATTTAAGGAGTCAACGAGAAGTTGCTTAGAGATGTTAGCAGTAAGTAGTAAGTTGAGCCAAGCTTGTAATTTCTCAATCACTTCTCTGATAAATTGCACTCCTTGGCAAAACAATAAAATCAGAGTTTACTGAACTTTAACACTCAAAGATGATATCTCCTGTTTTCATAAATCAGTCATGGCAATTTACTTGGCAAAGATAGATCAAACAAGCAATGCTAATATAATGCCTCATAGATCAAAATGAAACGAAATACAAGAAAAATCTGATATTACTTAATCACATGTCAACTTAAGCACATACTAGATCAACAAGAATTCTCTGAGTGTGTGTGTGATCCAGTCTTAGCTTATCATTTGGCTT
>JAXGGT010000290.1:0-28702 GCA_035583425.1 Marsdenia floribunda | reverse complement strand
AGTAGAAAGAAACTCACACCTATCATCTCAGTTATGAAAGCTTATAAATATCTACAAAAGGGGTGTACGGGGTATTTGGCTTACATAATTGATTCAGAGAAGAATGTTCCGAAGATGGAAGATGTACCAATTGTTTGTGAGTTTCTAGATGTGTTTCTAGAGAAATTACCTGGTTTACCCCCTAAGCGAGAAGTTGATTTTGAGATTAATATTATTTCTAGAGCAGAGCTTATCTCTAAAACTCCTTATCGGATGACACCAGCTGAACTTAAGGAGTTAAGGGGACAACTACAAGAATTACTTGATATGAAATTCATTCGACCAAGTGTTTCACCTTGGGGAGCACCTATTCTATTTGTGAAGAAGAAGGATGGGAGCATGCGGCTGTGTATTGATTACAGAGAGCTGAAGAAAATTACTGTGAAGAATAATTACCCATTGCCTCGAATAGATGACCTTTTTTATCAGCTCAAGGATGCCAAAATATTTTCCAAGACTGACCTTCGGTCTGGATATCATCAGCTAAGAGTGAAGGAAGAGGAAATTCCTAAGAGTGCATTTAGAACTCGATATGGGCATTATGAGTTCTTAGTGATGCCTTTTGGGTTAACGAATGCTCCAACTGCTTTTATGGAGTTAATGAATAGAGTGTTCAAAGAACAGTTGGATACATGTGTAGTGGTTTTCATTGATGATATTCTTATCTATTCATCAACCAGGGAGCAAAATTCAAAGCACTTAAGAATGGTATTGCATATCTTCGAGAAAACAAGTTATATGCTAAGTTTTCTAAATGTGAGTTTTGGATTTCAAGTGTGAACTTCTCGGGCCATGTGATTTCCGGTGAAGGTGTGTCTATAGACCCAAAGAAGATAGAGGCAATCGTGGATTGGCCTCAACCATCAAGTGTTACTAAGGTACGTAGTGGTCTTGCAGGGCATTATCGAAAATTTATTGAAGGATTTTCCTCTATCGCTATGTCTCTAACTCGTTTGACTCAAAAGAGGACTAAATTTAATTGGAGCTCAGCATGTGAAGAGAGTTTTCAGCAATTAAAACAAAAGTTAGTTTCAGCACCAGTTTTGACGTTGCCTACTGGATCTGGCGGGTTTCAAATCTACAGTGACGCTTCGAAACATGGATTGGGATGTGTATTAATGCAGAATGGTGGAGTAATTGCATATGCTTTTCGATAGTTGAAACCATATGAACAAGATTATCCTACCCATGACTTGGAACTAGCAGCAGTGGTGTTTACTCTAAAAATTTGGAGGCATTATTTGTATGGAGAACAATGTGAGGTGTTTACTGATCATAAAAGTTTAAAGTATTTATTCACACAAAAGGAGTTGAATATGAGACAACGAAGGTGGTTGGAGTTGTTAAAGGATTATGACTTGAAAATTAGCTATCACCCTGGTAAGGCAAACAAGGTGGCAGATGCATTAAGTAGAAAGTCATCAGGAATGCTAGCTGCTATGTGGACCCAGCAAAAGCAATTGGTTGCTGAGTTTGAAAGACTAGAGATTGAGATAGCAAAACATGTGGATGGATCATTCTCAGCCCTCTTTGCACAACCAACATTGATTGATAGCTCAAAGAAATGATGAGGAGATGGACAAAATAAGGGGTCAAATACAAGAGGGGTCAGACTTCCAACAACATGAGGATGGTAGTTTGTGGTTTCGAGGTAGGTTATGTGCGCCAAATAATGTGCAATTGAAACAAGAAGTGATGAGAGGCAAATAACACCAAGTTTTCCATACATCCTGGAGGAACAAAAATGTATCGAGACTTGAAAACAAATTTTTGGTGGAGTGGAATGAAGAGGGACATTGCAGATTTTGTATCTCGTTGTTTAGTATGTCAACAAGTGAAAGTTGAGCATCAACGTCCTGGAGGATTATTACAACCATTGGAAATACCAGTGTGGAAATGGGAACATGTGACTATGGATTTTGTAGTGGGGCTACCTAAGTCAAGAACCGGTAGAGATACGATATGGGTAATAGTTGACAAATTGACAAAAGTTGCTCACTTCCTTCCAATGAAGGCTACCATGACAATGGAGGAATTAGCACGTTTATATGTGGATAACATAGTACGATTGCATGGAGTACCGGTATCTATAGTATTTGATCATGATTCTCAATTCGTCTCTCGTTTTTGGCAAAGTTTGAAAGAAGCATTGGGTACTACATTGTCCTTAAGCACTGCATTCCATCCTCAAACTGATGGTCAATCTAAGAGAGTGATTCAAATTTTGGAAGATATGCTTTGGGCTTGTATTATGGACTTTAAAGGTAATTAGGTGGATAACGTAACTTTGGTAGAGTTCTCATACAATAACAGCTATAAATCTAGCATTGGGATGGCTCCTTTTGAAGCTCTGTATGGAAGAAGATGTCGCTCACCCACATATTGGGATGAAGTTGGAGAAAAGAACATAACTGGTCCTGAATTAGTGCAACTTGCCAAGGAAAAGATAATACTAATAAGACAACATTTGAAAACAGCTCAAGATTGACAAAGAAGTTGAGCAAACGTTAAAAGAAGACTGTTGGAATTCCAAAAAGGAGAAATGGTATACTTAAGAATCTCACCAATGAAAGGTGTCATGAGATTTGGTGTCAGTAGAAAATTAAGTCCAAGATTTGTGGGACCCTATGAAATATTGGAGAGAGTTGGACCATTAGCGTATTAGCTAGATTTACCACCTCCACTATCCAAAGCACATAATGTATTTCATGTGTCACAGTTGAGATGTTATATCCCATACACAAGTCATGTGTTAGAGGTAGAACTATTGCATACCCAAGAAAACATAAGTTACAAGGAAGCTCCAATGAAAATCATAGATCGCAAGGAACAAGTATTGAGAAAAAGGACTATACTGTATGTTAAAGTGCAATGGACCAATCACACTCTGAGAGAAGCTACTTGGGAGTTGGAGGAAAGTATGCGCAACAAATATCCTTATTTGTTTGAGGAACAAGGTACGTGGAAACTCTTTGTAAGGAGGGTAGAATGTAATACCCTAATAAATTTTAGAAGTATAAATGAATTCTTTTAATCTTTAGGGTCTAATTTATAAATAGATAACTAATATTATAATAAGTATATTATTAGGAATAAATGTCTAAGAGATTAACTAAAACTCACGACACTCTAAATCTCACGTCAGGTATAGCTCTCAGTAACCGCTACAGAGGAGAACAATTAGGGCTTTCTGAGACTTTGGACAAAGGTAAGATTATTTCCTCTTCTATCTTCTCATCTAAGGATATTAATGATATTAGGGTTAATTTAATTGATTAATGTTATAATTTTTCGTAGAATTTGACGGTGCAGAAAGTTTAGGAGCAAAATATTTTACTTAATCTGAGATTGGTGTTTTGTCTTTTTCGCATTTGAGGTAGGTGGAATTAATCCCTTTCATATTGCTTTAAATTGATCTGAATTGTTTTTGAATTTGAATTTCAATGATGATATGATGTTTATCAAATCTAGATTTGGGATATAATGCTTATTTGATAGAGTTTTTCTGAAAGAATGACTGATAATTAAATTGTATATTTAATTCTGATTTTAATGGTGTTTTCTTTTTATCGTTTAAAGATTTAATTGAGTCTTGAAGATAAAAGAATGAGGATATGTTGATATCGTCTTATTTTTAAAATAGATAATTAAGTATGAATAAATAATTATCTTTTTATAAATAAATTATATTTTATATTTGATAATATTTTATGGGTTTGGTATATATGAACAACTTTTGATAAATTTATTTTATATTTGATAAATACGTAAGTTTTAAAGATAATTGATTATAAAGATATTTTTGTTAAATCTATATATATCCAGATGAATATTTTAACATATCTTTCAATATTAATTATTATTCCATATATATATATATATATATAAATATTTAAATATAAATATAGTTCTTTTACTGTCACTGCTATTTTGCAAGAATCTGTGAGATTTTTACTAAAAGATAGTTAATTTAATTATTTTATTTACTGGAGATTAATATATATATATATATATCTAGAAACTCTTTTAAAAGGAAATTCTTTTTGACAGTAGTTGATTTTAGTAAAGAGAGTTATTATGATATTTTGTAATTGCAATGGACAATTTTATAATTTATAATTATATAAATTTACTAATATCTAGATAAAAAAAATTCTATAATTCAAAAGTTACTGAAATCTCAAGATTGGGATGATATTGTTTTGATTTAAATTGTAGTATATGAATTACTCTATTTTGAATTATTTTAGTATTTGATATTTTTGAAATAAATTGTTTTAAAGTTCTCAGCAGCTTGTTGTTATTTTCGTAAAAGTTATGAAGTGTTTATACATCTGATAATGAATGTTTTGAAATATCTAAGTTAATTGGGGTTCATTGATGGATTAGCTGTGGGAGGAACATGCTCCACCTCAATGAAATGAATCCATTGGCATGGACAAAAAGCCACCCAAATGAAAATGTAATGACCCTTTCCTAACGGGTATAAAGTTAGGAATTGAATTCAGTAAATGACTCATTAGCAAAACATTCAAAGTATTCCCCAATTGACAAAGAAGAATGAATAAAATGATTTTGATTATATGTTCTGATTGTGTTCCTATGTGATCTGAATAAATGAGATGTTGAGATTTTTATTTAGTTTTGTTTAAAGTATTTTCTTTTAAGAGGAGTTTATATACAGAAATGTCTAAAGTCATTCTGGGATTTTATTTGGTCCTTCTTAAATTTTTTTTTAGAAGCGTTTAAATGCAAAAAGTTGTGATAGAGATTTTGAAGTTATTTATTAGTAATTTGAAATTATTTTCTTAATGATCAATTTATTTAATTGTTATTTTTATTTTATTTTATTTTTATTTCTAAAGGATGATATTTTTAGGAAGGGAATAGTTTTACCTACTGAGTTTTTACTCATTCCCCTATTCCTTTCACCCCTTTCACGTTGAAGGGAATAATTATATGTTGTCGTGTTACAACCCTGTGAAAGGGGTGTGACACATTTGCCCCCTCATTTCTATTTATTTATATATATATATATATATATATATATATAAAAATATCCACTCTTGTCTCTCTTGTTCTATTTATCTATCTATCTTTTCAATTTTTTTATATAATTGAATTTTGCTATCTCCTTTTTTGCTTTTCTTTTTTCCTATTGGGGGATTTGGGAATAAGTCACACTCAACACTCAGGGATAGGGATTGACGGGGACAATTTTTTTTTTTTTTCCAAGTGGACAAACATGAATAGTATTGTATCGAGCGTTGTCTGAACAAGTACATCCAATTCATTTTGAGTTTGAGTAAAAAACTCAAAAAGAAAAATACAGTCCAAAAACAGCCTAAATAATAATCCCAAATCATTTAATTTCATTTGTTTATAATAGATATACATATATATATATATATATATATATATATATATATGTATGTATGTATACACTTTATAGTGTTGAAAGCACTATCCTTCATTTGGTCTATTACAAGTCAAAAACTTGCTCTCAAACATTCAATAACACACCAATTTTTTCTGCCTAAAAACCTTTCTTACATAGTGAAACATTAAATAGCTTTTAATCCCCATCGAGTTACTTGTATTCATTTTCAAAACATTATATTAACTACTTTTTGAGACTCATTCAAACAATTCAATCTTTAAAAGCACACAAGAACACTAAAAACATTCCATCGAGAAGACCAATTTCTCTTTAGGATAATCTAATTTATTGTTTTGAATTTGATCCTTCTTCTAAAATTTCTATGTAAATTTTATCCCGATGTCAACAGTTATAATGACAAAATTCCCAAGACATAGCAAAATAAATAAATAAATAAATTAAAAAAGAACAAGAACAAGAGCAATTTGAGGATTGGAAAATATGAATATAGGCGACAAGTCCAAATCACCACTCAATCACATATTGCCACACGACAATCACATATTGACACAACTTACCAAGACGGTCCAAACAACAATACCATCTGCTTCTTGATATGAATGCAAAAGACTTATGTTGATTATCATTATTTATTTTTATTTTTCTTATTGTTATTTATTTTTTCCTTTTTATCATTTTCAAAAGTACATTATAATAATTATTAATTTTACGTTTTTTTTAAAAAAGATATTATGGTAATTATTATATTTGTTAAGGGTATTTTGATAAATACATATATAACAGAGAAAAAATATTGTCGTTTTATAATAATTTTACTCTATTTTTTAAATTATATCTTATATTTTTATGATAATAGATCCTACAATTATTTAACTTGATTGTTCCAACTAGTTTTTTCAAATAATACGGTTTTTTTTTTTGTCATAAAGATAAAATAATTATTTTATTAAAAAAATTGGTCAAAAAAATCAAATTAAGTAATTATAAACATTTATAGGTACCACCATAAAAGGTAAATAATTTTAACGTGATCTTAACTGACTTTATTATCGGAAAAGCTTATAGAAAACTTTTCTTTTTAATACAGGATCAGAAGTACCTTACTAGAAGATCTGAAGTTGAAATAAGGAGTTTCAATGGAAAGGACGAATTCACCCTTTAACATGAAGATTTCACATTATATATTTTTTTAACAAAACCCCTTAATTTGTACATGTAAAATAATAATAATAATAATAATAATATAAGAAGGTCCTCAAGAAGACCTCACTCGATTGAGAGTAACTTCACTTATAATCTAAGATATTATGAGTTTGAGACAACGTAGAAGTCAAAATACCTCAAAGTTTCAATAATAATAATAATAATAATAATAATATAAGGTTTCTAATAATTTTATATTAAAAAATTTATATATAAAAAGGAGGGAAAAAAAATCATAAGGAATACGAAAGGAAAATTTTTCTTCAAGTATCCGAACCCCACTATTTATTGTGGTATTGAATGCCATATAAGAGGATGAGTGCTCATTCCCAAACCACATATAACTGAAAGGTTGATACAACCAACCAAGATATACAACGAATAAAATCTTCCTGAACCTAACATTGCTAAAATTAAATCAAATACTGGTGGTTGAGTATTCAATTCCGCAGGTACATGGCAACACCACCATTCTTTATAAGTTTCCACCTACCCCAACATATTAATAAATCCTGAAATGTTTTGAAATATTTACTACCATTATGGAAATCACTCATTTGGAGAATTCAATTCCACGACTCACTCTTTACTCATACACACACACACACAAAAAACAAAAAATCATTTTAAATTATTATTTAGATAAAATTTTATTTTAAACATAGTTTATCTAATATGTGTAATAATTTTTATTTGACATACATATGTTGAACTTGCATTTATACTTAAGTATGTCAATGGGTCAATAATATTTGAATTCAACCCTAAAAATATTGGACACGGTCTAACTTTTTTATACTCATATTATTAATTGGGACAAGTTACGAAATTATAAATACGATACCCTTCACATACCTGATTCGATAATTTTTAAAATTTAATATATAAAATTTAATATATTATATATTAAATTAATAAGGATATATTGAGTTTTTTATACATATTTTATCATTTATTTTATTTTTTTTTTTTTAATTTCTTAAAAAAATATATTTTTTACATTTTTATTTTCAATTTTAACTTTGTATTTTTTTTTACAACTCTAATAATTTTTAAAATATTATACTTTAATTTGTATAAATTATCAATTGTTATTATAATTAAATTATATTTTAAATATTATAACTTATTATAATAATATAAATTATATTATAAGTCATTTAAATATAAATATTAAATTTAAAATAATTAAAGTATTTTTAAAAAAATTAAAATTTTGGGTAGAATATATCCGGTTCAGATTTAAAACCTGATAATGTCGAGTATGGTCTAAAATTTTTGAATTCATCAGGTATTGAATAGAATACGAGTCCAAAATATTTTTTTTAGGTCCGATAAAAACTTATAATTTTAAACCTGATTGGACCAATCGGCATGCCTATCTACACCTGTCTGCTTCTGCTGAATACAAACACTACCTAAAAAAAAAAAAATAAATAAAGGTAAGCTCGGAGCACAATTCCCATGTATCCAAAACATAAAAATACAAATAAACGAAAACACATGTAACAAAATAATATATTACTTTGATCTGTAATTTACAATGGGCATATCTTTATATATCTACAATTCTTTTTTGGGTCACGAATTTGAGGTTTCTTGGCTTGGTATCCACATTTGATTGATTTTATTTGATATCTTTAAAGACCTTGGATTTAATCTTAGAATAAATTTGATTTTTTCAAAGGTTTTGAACTTGTTTTTAAAAAAAAATTAACTTTAAAAACCGCTTAATTTAACCTCATTCTTTTATCGATATTTGATTTGATTTATTGAAGAATCTTTAAATTTGATCCTAAAATGGATTTTACTTTGAAGATCTTGAGGCTTCATCTCAAAAAGTAGGATGCATTAGAGCTTTGTTGCTTTTCCTTTATGATTGACCCTTAAGGGGATGTGTTAGAGCTTTATTGTATATGAATACAATTGACCCTAGGGATGTCAATCTTATGAGGTTAGACTAATTATGTTGACTATATATAAGGTATTTGAATTAGATAAGTGACTCAAATTTGGTCCATTTAATAATTGTGTTTTAAAATTTTAATTTAAATTTAACTTTTTTAATATCGTGTCAATCCTACTCAATTATTTTACTTATTTAATTATTTAACTTAAATTCAAAAACTATAAATTTATCTATTTAACATAAATAAAAAATTAAAATTTTATTTTTTATTATTATTAGTATATTAGTTATTAATCATTCATCAAATTCATCAAATAACATTATATTTAAATACTATAAAGTATTGAAATTGGAAGGGAAAAAAAAAAAAAGAAAAAACTTTAATTTAAAATGTTTAATTAATAGTATTTTTTTTAGAAAAAAAAAAAAAAAATCTCATTTACGAATCAAAATGGGGTTACATGAGTTCAACTTATTCAAACATAAACATGTCAACTTATTTCGACCTAAATTTACAATTCTCCAACACTAATCCGTTAATATTTTGTTATGTTTCTATTGAACTTTCACACCGTAATTGATCCTTTTGAATACTTTTCTTATGAATAGGTGTCTAAGTTAATGGATTAATTTGATATATCAAGAGTTTTCTTAATGGCAAATTTCAAAGGAGATTGCTTGTGTCTCATTGAACGGGTCCAAGAACCTATCCTCCCCCTTGCTCATATATTTGTAGGTCTTATTAAAGAATTGCTAATAATCTCAAGGTGTAGGTGAGTTGGTAAGGTAATCTCCTAGTTTAAATAAGGTTGCGCGATCGAAATTGCACTTACGTATGCAGCCGTTTAAAAACTTGAGATTAGAGCTTACCTCCCGCTCGGGACGAATCCAACTCGAGTAAGGATTAATTTGAATTTGAATATGGTTCAAAGGTGCCGCCCATAATTGTAGAGATCCAAGGAAAAAAAAAAAACTGCTACTTGTCTTTGACTGTTTTTCCCTTCAATTTTGTTCGTAGGCATAGAAATACTCCTCTGCCCACAGCTTAGCTAGATGCTCATGGTTTACACAACTATGGCTTTTCCCAATGGATTTCTTCCATTTCCCTCTGACGTTTTTTACCGCGGCTGTTATGAGCGCCGAACTTTTCCTCTTAATGCATTGATCCTTATGCTCAATATATATTTAATAATTAAATGTGTATTTAAAACTTTATTTCAAATTCATTATTTTGAATGTTTGAACAAATTATTTTTTTAAATTAGACAAATATATAAAATTCACTCATGTGAATACATAGTTCAATAAATTTCAATTTTTTGAAGAAATTTTAAATAAATATTAGGAAAATTAGCCCATTTAGTCCTTGAAATATTACGTTTTCGCATGTTAAGTCCCTATCTTCTTTTTTTTTTTTGCCTATTAGATGCTCATAGTTTTTACGGACAACCAATTTGATCCTTTTGACCAATAATTCAGCTCCTAAGCATTGCTTTCAAAGCATATTTATTGTTAGTCTTCTTGAAATTATTGTGTAAGTATCCTAGACAATGCCTATTCTCATATCTAGGCAATAATTGTGGCTTAAATTATTGGTCGGAAGGACCTAATTAGTGGCTCATAAAAACTATGAAGACTTAATAAACAGAAAAAATAAATAAGGACTTAATTGGCAAAAAACCACAACTTCATAAATTAAATGGGCGAATTTTCCTAAATATTATATTGGTATTCTTTATACCCAAATATGTTTGTAATAAGACGTATAGTGTGTATATATATTATTAAGAAATTATTTATTTTTAACTTTTTAATTTTTAATTTTTCTATTATTTTTATAATTGAGTGCTTAATCTGTTTATATTATTTTCAATTCTTAAACTATTTTTATGTGAATGAATTAATTCTCAAATTTTGTTTATTTTCGATGAATTGATCTTCAAATTTCGTTTATATAAAAATGAACCTGGTAAAATATTGCTAAATACTGCTAAACAAAAAGAACTTGAAAATCAATTTTGTTATAATAAAATATAATTTAAAGATTATTTTATTCCAATAAAATAACTTAAAGATTAAAAATGTTAAAAATAAATTATAAATACCTATTTCTCTAACAATATATATATATATATATATATATATATAAAAGGATTAATTTAATCAATTTTTTTCACACACACACACACATATATATATGATATATATACCCCTTAATATATAGAGACTAATTTGACTAATTTTCCCTACATATATTCAGAGAAAAGTTTTTTTGGTTGAGCCTCCTAACTATTTATATTTTTTTGGGTTAGTTCTAAAATTTTAATTTCATGTAAATTAATCCTTTATCTACTTTAAATTTCACAAATTGGTCTTTACGATTAAAATTGACTAATATTCTGTCAATTTTTAACATGTAATTGACACACTCATTAAACTTAAATGATCTTTTTGTCATTTTATATTAAAAAGAAGAAGCAAAAAAAAAAGTAGAATAGAATATATTAAAATGTATATCAACCCTATTTGTGATTCAATTAGCCCTTTTTTCTTTCATTAAGTTAGGATTCAAAGTGGGAAGGATTGAAAGTAACAAAAACACACTTTAAATTTAATAGTTGTATCGATCATATGCTAAAAAATGATCGAATATTGACAAATTTTGATTGAAAAAGACCAATTTATAAAAGCAAAAACAGATAAAATATCAATTTACATGAAATTAAAGTTTTAAGACAAATCTAAAAAATATAAATAGTTAAGGCATTAAAACAAAAATTTTTCAATATATATATACACGTACTTGTGTCATTGAGTGGCACACGTAAATACAAGTGTCACGAGATCCTTATAAAGCAAGGTGTATATTAATGTTAAATTATAATACTTTACATAAAATTAATAACGACTCATCATTATTTATGGTCTATTTTTTTTTTTTTTTTTTTTTTTTGGTAAATTATTTATGGTCTATTTCTATAACTAAATTAGGAAGACTTGATAATCCTAATTTAGATTATTTTATCTGCACGCACTACTTGATACAAGTTTAATAAAATTAAGAAGTCATTTTCAACCATATTTACATGGTGCCTTATCGAAAGGCCCCTCTCACCTCTTGCAAAACACCTTAATTTCACGTTGAATTATAAAGAAAAGTTATCTAGTTTAGTCTTTATTTTATTAATTTTTATTATTTTAATTTTTTTTTTATCAAATTAAAAACTTTATAATTAATTCATATTTATTTTAATTTGTTCAGGAAAATTAAAAATTATTAAAAAAAAAAAATAGGATACATTATAAAGTCTTAATTTAATAATAATAAAAATAATTAATATATGATAAAAATAATCAAAATAATTATCAAAAAATACTACGAAGACAAAAATAGAAAAATAAAATAAAATTAATAAGTAATTAATGGAATAAGGACTAAGCTGATCAATTTTTTAAATTATAAAAGATGGTTCATAATTAAGTTTGTGTGTAATTAGGGAGTCAATTAGAACCGTAACTGATTGGGAATAGACATTACTACCCCTTTTTGACTTGAGAATCTCTAATTTGATGGGAATGATATTCTTCTAAATCCTAGTCCCCATTCCCATGCTAGATCCCTAAACTATATATATATATATTTAAAGTTATAATAATCATAACACTAAATTATTAATATTTGTTGAAAATAAATGATAATTATTTTGATAACTACTAAATTATATATAAAATAAATAAAATACTAACCATATTATATATTTTCTTAATTTAATATATATGAATATAATAGTAAAATTTATAGTAATTATTAAATTTTTTTTTTTTGTAAAACATAAAAGGTATTTGATAAATAATTTATTTTTTATTTTATAAAATTTATATAATAATTTATATTAAAATTTTAACTAAAAAATTAATAAAAATTTTTATGACGATAATTTAAGGTGAAAAATACCCGTCGGAATCCCCATTGATGGAGACAAAAATAAAATGTAGTAGTTGTTTGTTTTTTTTTTTTTTTTTTTTTTTTGGTGAATAATAAAATGTAGTAGTTATTCCTAAAAAATAAAAAAAATAAAAAAATACATGTAGACATCAATGATGGTAAAGAAATCCTCGCAAGTCCTTGACCTGTTGCCATCCTATGTGTAATATTCCTTGTTTATGGTAATTTACTTAACCCCTTTTATATCCCTATATTTACTTAAATATAGGGACTTTATTGTCATCCAATTTAGGTTAGGTTTGAGTCAAGTGAAGCAGCGTATCGGGATTGGACAACATCTATATATATATATATATATATATATATCTCTGTGTGTGTAAATGTTATGGGGTCAGAATTCTTTCACGTATACCATACAGACATTTAGAAATGCACCTGCAGATTGGGACCACTTACATGCATCAATGATTAACTTCAAAATTTTTTATTTTATAACGTGCATAAAATAAGGAAATTAGATATTCGGGACCTGAATTATTTATCATCAGTCACTTTAGTTCTTTTTGTTTAATTTTGAACTTTTTAATCCTTAAACAAAATGAATTAGTTAGTTCTTATCCAATTATTTTGTTGTTTTTTATAAAAAAAATCTTCTGAAAATATTAATCATATTGATCCCTAATCTATTTATAACTAACTATTTTAATCAACTATCCCAAAAAAAAAAAAAAAAAAAAAAAAAAAAAAAAAAAATCCTATTTTAATCCTTTTATATTCATTTTTTATTTTAAAATAAATTATATATTATTAATTAATTCAAAATATAATTAAATATATATATATATATTGTATATTGTTATAAAATAATTAATAATATACGGATAAAAGACAATAAAAATAAAAATAGAAAGAATAATTTAACTATTGATCTTACCCATCAACCTCAATCAATATATGAAATTATGTATTTATAGAGATACATCTATAAAAACCTAATAGTTTGAAAGAATAAAAAATTAAGAAGTAAAAAGAATATAGGAGTCTTCAATTGATAATAATGTAATAAATATATTTATAACACTCCCCCTTGAATATCCACTGTACAAAGAATATACGTTATTAATACCTTACTAGAGAAAAATTTAGTGGGAAAAAAATCCTAGTGTATAAAAAAAAGTAAACCTTACTTTGTAGGCTCCTCCTAACTAGAATATTATATAAAATTTCTAAATAGACACATTCCAACGTGTTCTAGGCTTTCAAATGTTGAGGTTGGTATCACCTTTGTGAATCATTTTGTCAAATATAGTTTGTTTGAGATATCGAAAGAGTTGAAAGATTTATTTAATTCCATTTGAATATCTTCTAGTTGGATATGAACTAAATAATGCTAATAAATTGATAACAAAAGCTATATCAAGTATCACATAATTAGAAAAATATGTTAGTGCATCTTTTGTAGTAGGATATAGTGCTTTGAGAACAAGATGTTCTTTATCATCCTCACAATATCAAAAAATATTTTTCTTGCATCAAGTGAGTGAACAACCATTAGGGTACTCTATATATTTTGTCCATGTAAAATATTTTTAAGGACCTTTATTGGTATTAATTGATTGAAAGAATTATATCTTTTAGGTACTAGATTTGCAGGTCAAGATAAAAATTTATTTTTAGAGATCTTCTATCTCAAATTCTTCTTTCAAAGAATCTAGAGTTTTTGAAATCTCTTCAGGATTTTCAATATTAATATATTCAACAATATTTAATCAATCTTGATCTTTCATTCTCAATGAAAATATATGGACAAATATATGGTTATTCTGATAATCGTCTTTTTAACAAATATTACTAAGACGATTACGCCAAGATCATCTAGTATTTTCAACCATACAAAGATCTTTGTAATATTGAATATAGTTATTGAGAATTTAAATTGTATGCTTCAGACATCTTAACTCCTTCAAGGATTTTTCATATTAGATATTATTAAGTGAGTCATATAAATAGACTATATTTTCATAAGAAGCAAATTAAAATTTTTTGTTAGCTACCAGACTAATGAGTATCGAAACATAATTGCATCCACCAAAAGAGAATATGTGACTTTGTAGTTAATTTAAATTTTTTGCACAAAAAAAAAAAAAAAAAAAAAAAATCTTGTGCCAACAAGACATGTTTCATATCTCACAACTTCATCTTTCTTGTTTAGTTGTGGCACAAGTACCCATTTGTACTCTATGAGTATGGCATCTTCAAGTATCCAGACTATGAGTCCAAAAACTTCATGTTTTTCAAGTGAGTTTAATTATGTTTCAATTGCATCTTTCCAAAAATATAGTTAATCACATCTACATCAACACTCATCGACGGATGTAGGTTCATGATCATTATTATCATCCACAATAGCTAGTGTTACAATATTCATAAAAATATTCTCTATAAATATTTCTTTTTAGTTCAATTATTTCCTCTAGAGACATAATTTATTGAGATCTCATCATTCTGCTCTTTTTCAGTATTTTCAGGTATTTGAGCTTCTTTTGAAATTATTTTATTTGTTATGTCTTTTGACTCTTTTAGAGTATCATTGTAGGCTCATTTAGTACATTTTGCTCCCTTTCTTTTATAGAAATTTTTATCTTTAGAATCAATTAGTCTACCATGCTTCTGGGCGTACCATAAACTCATTTTTTATTTCATTGATGGATTGTACTACCGGGACATCAATCCATATAGAGCATTGGCAATTGGTGTATGAGACTTAGTCACTTTATTTAAGTCAGTAAATCAATCTAGCAATTGATTTGTTATACTTTGCTATTTGTATATCTTTTAATTAAACTTCAAGTTCTCATTACTTTGTATGGTGATCAAGATATTGGAAAGTATTCTATGTAATATTCTTATCAAGTTACTTTCCTTTTTCTCCCCCTAATAACATTGAGAATACTAATTTATAAGAATCTACAAATATTGTCATATTTTTAAAAGATCTTCTCTTATAGGAGAATCTAATCCAATATATATTCACAACTTTTTTGAGGACCTATCTTTATGCATTGTAGTGGAGCAATAGGAATATATACCGCATTCTAAGATGGAAAATACTTGGCTACTGGCCATTAGCCAACTATAATGGGGAGAACTTATAATAGTTTGTTGGTTTGTTGCACACAAGTGTTGCTGATATAAAATTGCATGTCCCTTAAGTAATAATAAAATGTTTTGTTCTCATAAGCAAAGGTCTAGCTATTAATTGAAATCGCTCAATAAATGATCCAACTAACCCATTTTGTGTACGATCATGAGTTACAGGATGTTCAACACTTATATCAATAGTCATCAAACGTACAAGCATTATCACAAACACCAAGTTGCAAGTTGACAATAAGTATATATACATGAGATCATCTATTAGATGTGTCTATTAGAACTATAAATTTTCAAAATGGCCCATATATATCAACTTGAATTATATTTAAAATATTGGAATTTAGTTCCAACTCTAGTTGGTGATGTCCTAATAATTAATTTCCTTTTAGAACAAGCAACACATAAAAAATTCTTTTAATTAAAAAATCTTCATATTTTTCAAGAAGTGTCCATGTGAACTTTCAATAATTTTTGCATCATATTGAACTGGAATTCTCTATCTAGTCATGCCAAATAGTAAAAATTCTTGAATCAATAAACTTCTAATTTATTGTGGCATTGTTGAGTTCATCTCTTTACATAGAAATTGTAGTAGGCTTTAGGTAATAATAGCTTTTCTAGAACATTCAATTAATTTTGTACTACCAAAAATTAGAGTAATATATGAAACATCTTTATTTCAATGAAATGCTTTCTATCTATAAGGAGTTACATTGTCAGTGAAACATATATATCTTCATCCATATGCTTTAATAGAATAAAAAGATCATAAATAAATATTACAAATAATGAACATTGTAAAAGAAAGAAAGAGAGAGAAAAAAAAAAGAACGATAATTAATTAATAAAGAATAGTTATTATCATACTCTAATAAAAAGATAATTAGCAAATAATTACATATTTAAAATTCTTGTATGCTTTCAATTATATTATATTCTTTTGGGCAGAACGACCATCTTCTAGTGTTTGAATATTTCTTACAATTATCTTTCGACCAATTTTTACTAGTCAAGTCAGTTGGATTTTTCAAGGAAAGATATCTCAATTTTAAAATCCCATCTTTAAATAGTTATTTGGGAGTGTCTACCATACCTATCTTAATTAGATGCATCTCAACATCTAATATTCGTGATAAAAAATTTTCTTTTCAATTTTTTTTTTTTTTTTTTTTTTACTTCAAGAGCCAAAAAGTTGTCCTGAGAATAAAACAACATGTTTCTTTATTCTTCTTAAGTTAAACTTCAAACTTCATAGACACTCTTGATAAATGGTAGAGGGTCGTGCTGATAATTTGCTATAAAATAATTAATAATAAACAAATAAAAGAGAATGAAAGTAGAAATAAATAATAATTTAACTATTGATCTTATTTGTCAACCTCAATCAATATATGAAATCTTTATTTGTAGAGATACATCTATAAAGATATAATGGTCTTAAAAACTAATGAATTATACTATAAAAAAAATAGACTATTAAGATATATGTATATATATATATATATTAAGACATTTTAAAATTATGTCTTAAAATAGTCTTATTATTTTTGTAATAGCTAACTAGTATCCAAGGTTCTATCACTATTTTCTTTCTTATTGGAGTTTGCTTTAAAATAAATTCTGATTTAAGTATAGGAGAATTATAGGAAGAACAACCTATTTTCCCCCTATCTTAGGTAACTAGGACTCAACATGCGAGAAAGAGGAATATTCGGCCGGTAGAAGCATCATATAACAACATCAACGAACCATGGGCCATTGTGCAAAGCATTACTATGATTTTTTTTCCCTTTTTTTTTTTTTTGAAATTTAATCAGAAATAAATCCAATCCCAGATCCATAATCTAAAATTGTTATGTTGGTTATGATAGTTCATAAAACTTGTGATTAAGGTATTTGAAACCCATAGTTTTATCCCCAAAAAAAAAAAAAAAAAAGAGTCAACAACTAATGAATCTCTCTATGGTGAATAAATTCTTGCTTTTTCGTCCGCAAAAAGTGGAAGAAAAGCTTGAGAATGAAAGATGTTATCAATATCATTAATGAGATAGTAGTGAAATTACTAGAAAAAGTCGAAGTGAATTGATTATGGACAACATTTGATTGGTTGAGTGTTTATGGTAGGTTGTCGTTAGAAAGAGATCAGCATCTTAAACAATAAGGTGGTGGTAGGTGCCTCCACCTAACTTGTCATATGAAGGTCTTGAGTTTGTATCTTATCAGAGACGGTTTTGTACTGAATTTCAGTCATGTACTTTTATCTTGGAGGCTTTCTCTTATAGATCCCTCATGAATTAGTCTATAGGACAACAAACAAATAAGACATATGTTTTTTTTATTCAAATACACCTTTTTTCATATTAAATAATACTATTTTTTTTTTCTTTTTTATTTTACTCATCACATATACATTGACAGAAAATGAAAGTTTTATTTTTATATTTATAGCATTAAAAAATTAAAGATAACACATATTTTTATATTTTCTTTCACTATTTTATAATTAAAATTAATATTTACAATAAAGTAAAAATCAAAATATTATCAACATTTTTGTTTTTAAGTGCCTTATGTCTTATCATATACAAGTGAAAACAAATTGAGTGAGAATTAGTTGTTATTTATATATATATATATATATATATATATATATATATATATATGTACTCTTATTTGTTTGTTAACAGTAAGGGGGCGTCGTGTTATATATCTATAACTAATCATTTACTTTTTATATTGAACAATGATTAACTTGGTATTATGTGTTTCAGATATAGTACTATGAGTTTGATGGCATTGTGCGTGCCATTTGATCGCATTCAACTTAGCACTTTATTCTTTTATATAAAAATAAATAAATAATTGGTGCATAAATTTTCTGTAGTTATATGTATTACAAAATTGAAAATCTTTATTGTAGTTTTAATGGGGAAGAAATGCATCACAATCTTCAATAATGGGGTGTTTGTTGGTTAAAAGGGGTCAGTTTGTGGATATTTGTTTGACACGTTGAATTGAACGAATAGAAGCACATGTTTTTCTATCTCTCTCTCAATATATATATATAAATATCATTCTAGGTTGTTACATCCTTTATTCGGTCTGAAGAATGCCGTGGCTTTGGCTGGCAAAAATGATTCATTGCTTCTCGCGTCAGGCCATCTGTACCAAGGAAATATATATACCGATTATTTTTAGTTTATTTTTATTTTTGGTTTAAGAAAGGTATGTAAATATAGCTCATTGTTTTAAAGTACAACAATCTCATTGAAAGCTTTTTTTTTTTTTTTTTCCCCTCTTTATTTTTAAGGGATTACAGAGTTTTAAAGTAATGTTAAAGAAGTACTATTTTTACATTTAAATTAAGATCTTGATTCATCTTTCATTATTTTAAGTTTTTGCTTATTAACAAATCAATGTAAAGAGTGGATTGTTTAAAATTTTAAATGTAAATTTTGTGAATAAAGAAATAGGAGTTGGGAGAAAGTTTTCAAAGAAAAGGATCCTTCTTAACTCGATTTCAAATTAATTAAAATTTAAAGTAAGAAGTTTAAAATAAAACAAAATAAATAACTAAAGTATCTTTTGGGACCTTTTGGACAAAAATTCACAGCAAATTTGTTTTTACATGATGGAAAGACGAGGAATGAAGGCAAGTTAGAGAGGAAAATTCATCTCGAGGTAGGATACACCCATCAGTTTTGTTGGAATTCTATCTACTAAACCTTCAATATAAATGCACTCTAGTCTCAAGACAACTGATCCCATTGAGAACAAGAAATGATTAATCGAAGAATAGAAAAATCAATTTTCCCATTACCACCTACCCACCTTTTGGGAGCTCCCCCCCAAAAATATCCATACTCTTTACTTCAACTCTCACCAATCACAATACCACCTCCTAAATATAATAATAATAAATAATAAATAAAAGACTATTAGTAATAAACGACAATACCCATTCTCTTGAAAAGAACCCTCCACAGAAGCTTTCAACGATTAGATCTACTTTTTTAGAATCAAGAAAGAGTTCAACCACCCCTCACTCAAAAGTTTTAGATTGAACTGCCCAATAGGTGTATTTTTATCCAGAGAGTTATTGATGAGTTTGAGCTTAGGTTTTTCGGACATTGACGATCCCTGAAGCGTGAAGAGGATGATTTCCCAGCTAAAGTGCAAGAGAAGGGCCCATGGAGGGGATCCCTTCAGTAGGAGATATAGGGGTGGCTGCTTTTGGAATACTAGAAATACTAAGTAGCGAGACATGGTTGGGGGTGAACATGAATATTTGTCAAAAGAAGAATTTTGTTGATACTCTCACAATCGATGAGGAGACAAGGTGTAGACATCAAGGTACACAGCTAATAACCAAAAGGCCTCACGATGGAGAGCAAGCGTTTTGGAGCATACTATCTACAAGAAAGCAATTAGATAAGTGGGTGTAGAGATCTAGTGAGGAGTTACCAAGTGACCCTCAAGAGTGTTAGAGTGGACCTCCTTTAGGAGGCATCTCGAGATAGGTGTAACAAACCTATTTTGGAGGCTGGAAAGGACATGGATTCTGAGAAGGACCCTGAGGCCCTAGTACTGGAGATTAGGGACGTGAGTAGTGTTGCCCAATTGACATTAGGAGGAGGGAGTGATAGAGCCCTTAGGACTATTACTGAGCGAGTGAGAAAGTTTGGGGGTGGGAGAAGTGGAAAGTGAAGAAGAAGGTTGTCCATGCCCTTAGTAGTCATCATCGATGATAATTGTTGGTACCAAGAATATTAGGGGCTTCTGAAACCCCTGAAGCATCATAGCATCAATGGAATCATTAGGCATTACCAGCCCCCAGGGGCATAGACCAGTTAGTAAGGTCTGAGGTGACATGGGGCTAACGCCTTTAGCCACCAGGGTTCGAATCCCGTGTGGGGCAACTTTCCTTGGGGGGGTTTGTCCTGGGGTTCGGGCTTCTAAAGGTCCTCTCCCTCAGGTCCTCTGTCTTCTGGTGCACATCCCTCGATTTGCCTCCTACCTGTCTAAGGGGCCTCTGGTCAGGTGGGCGAGGTTTATTCGCCGATGGTCAGGCTCCGCTGGCGGGATTCCCTCGTTAATCCAAATCATTAGGCATTACCATGTAGACGTGATTCATCTTTTAGATAAAATGTTGCCTATTCTAACATTTGACCTAGCCCTTTGCTCAATCTTTCTTCTTGGGGGCCCAACTAAGGTGGATGTAACTGTGCTATCTAAGTAGAACTGGGTGAACTATCTTCGATCCAATTCGAGATCACCAATACTAAGATTCTATATCTTCTGTTTATGGCCTCTACCATATTGTTAGTAGGTGTCTTTTTTGGTAGTCCCTTCTTATTTTTGGTGTCTCTATGAGCTACCCTTGGTTAGTGACTTTAATAATATCTTTATCCTGGATGATAGACACATTGGGATAAAGGTTACTTCTTGGGAGAATATGAGTTTTTTCGACACTTGTTAGAAACTCTCCCTCTTAGATATTCATTTGTTGGGGTCCTTTCGTACTTGGACAAACTCATTAGTCTATTCTAAGATTGATAGAGCCCTTCTGAACCCCTCTTAGTTTAGTACTTGCCTTAATAACTTTGCTTTTTTCACCCCTTGGGGTACCTTTCAATCATTCCCCGTGTATTGTTTCATTTGTTTTTCTTCAACTCCTTTTTGGGTTTCTCTTTTTATTTCTTTTTTTTTTTTGCATGATTATAGTGTTTTCTGGTTTACTTTTTGGTATGTTTGTTGTCGTAGACGATGAACGAGTGTCCAATTGTTGCCTTGTCTAGACAATGTTTTTATTCCCCTTATTTTATCCTATTTTGGGACAATGTAGCTTGGGCTTTGCACTATTCTAGTACTTGTTAATACTTATTGTTAATTTGTGTGTCTTTTCATTATTATTGTCATCATTATGTTCATTGTTGATTCAATATCGTTCTTTTTGCTGTTTTCTTGTCTGCATTGTATCTATTCATTTTCCACGTAGGATTGTGTTTTGCTATAATCACTGTGTTCTTGTGCATGTTATCTTTCAGATATTGTCGACTAATTCTTGGAATTCTGCTCCTGCATTCTCTAGAGCAAATGGAATCCTTGTATAACAATAAAAGCCATCGAAGGTGATGAAGGATGTCTTCTCTTCATCCTCTTTGGCCTTGCAAATTTGATGATACCCTTTGTATGCATCAATAACACATAAATAACTATGTCCAGATGTGGCATCTACTAGTTGACCAATCTTGGACATTTGGTATGGTCTCTTAGGGATCACTTTATTGAGTTATGTAAAATCAATGTAAACTTGCCATGACTTATATGGTTTAGGCACTACAATTGGATTTGCAAACCATTTTGGGTATTTTACTTTCCTTATTTTGTTGGATTTTAATAATTCTACTACTTCTTTCTTAATTACTTCTTGGCTATCTGCGACAATGTTTTTTCTCTTTTGACATATTAGTTTACCTCCTTTGGGAATGCCAAGATGGTTTTTGACATAAGCTCTTGGGTCAATTCCCAATTTTAAAGGTAACTGTTCTCAAATAAATTTCGAGTCTGCAAAATTAGAGACAAAAAAGATACGGACAAATAAATTTATTAAAATATTTGGTATAAATCTCTTGCAATTTTCTTAATTTGCAGCTTGGACCCTGCGATTCTTCTCTTCAACAGGAAACACCGATTTGTTGACGATGCCTTTAATTTTTTGGATCAAACGAGATTTGGTGACAAACACCGAATCTTTTGTTGTTGAAGCCTCCTCAGCTAATTTGATGAAGAACGCCTCGAAGAACACTTTGAATATTTGAAGAAGGCCTCGAAGAACTCTTTGAATATTTGAAGAAGACTCGAAAAACACCTCGAATATTTGAAGAAGACTTGAACTTTTGGAGCTCCTCCTTTGAAGTTCGAATTTTCTCCAATATTGATCTTGATGTATTCTGATGATGTCTGCACTAATGTCTGATGTAGTACCCTATTTATAGACCGGTGTTGAACAAAATTTAGGTAACTTGAATCTCAAACATTTCCATATTTACATGATAGAATATCTTCGAGATATATTTAGGTACAACTCTTGATTGTCAAGATCTCAAAAAAAAATTGAATTAGGCAATTGCCAATATCTTCAAGATATTCAAGAAAGATGCAGAAAAGAATTAGACAATTTTTCAAAGTCTTTCAATTATGGTTATTTCCTAACCGATTCACGGGCCTTCGGTATGTTGAGTCGATTTAATTTTGGCCCAACAATCAAAAAAAAAATATTTATGCCTCATAAAGAAAATATTTAGGCCTCCTTATATTTTATTACCGATACAAAGAAGAGACCTTTTTGATTAAATATATTTAACCAAAATTTCCTTGTCTACAAATGCCCCCTCGAGACTTGATCACGTGAATTGTCATAAAAGAATGTGAGTAAGTCTCGATCTTTCTAATTAATTTAGAAGATATCAAGATCATTCTTAAAGTGAACTTTTCTGAAAAAAAAAAAAAATGGCATCATAATTTTAAGAAATTTGCCAAAATTTATACCACCTTCTTACAAATTTGCCAAATTTGCCAAAATTTGCTATCATGTTGATTCTCTCACTTGAAACTTGCTACTCCCTATGTCATATGGATAGTAGTTAGCTAACTGTTCTTTAATTTCTCAAGAATCTTAGATATTCTTGGGCAAAGTCTTCATTCGTATCTTGATATCCATTGTCTTCTTACTTGGAATCTTAATATCATATATACTCTTATTCTTTCTAAGAGGCCAAGAATTGCATGGTTTACTCCTTACTGCAATAATTTCTTTTATAAAACTTTCACAGTGATTATTAAGGAGTATGTCACACTTCACATTTGGCCTAAACTTTACTCTTGTCCAATGCTTAGCAACTGTGTGTTTAAGTAGTCAACTATGGGCATCCTCATCAAATTTTTTAGATTTAGAAGCTCCTCTTCAATCTTATTTAGGTATGTAGCTTTGGCACACTTCCAAAGTATTTTGAGACTCAAAGATTCTACTAGATGCTTAATTTTGAAATTAATGTGTATATGTCTTACACACTATCTATGTTCAACCCCAGGTAATAGTTCACTTATTACAAGAACAAGACCCTTTTTACTGTCATACATTATGCACTGAGTCTGGGTATCATAAATCTTTAAGTCATGAACAATTCCTTTAATAAACCACTTCCAAGAACTTTTGTTTTCACCCTTAACCAATGCATAAGTTATGGTACAGATGCCATTATTAGCATCAATTCCAACAGCTATCAACAATACCCCTGGCATGGACCTTTCAAAAAAGTATCATCTAACCCTATCACTCATCGACAACCTGCTAAAAAGCCACCCTTAAAAGCTTCAAGGCATACATAAATCCTTTTAAAGACCCTCAGACCTGCGTTTAGGTCTTCTGGGGCATCGAAGCAAATGGTGTTACTTGGATTACTCCTTACTTCAATAGAATAGTCACAAAGCAGATTGGACTGGTCTTTATAACTCCCCTCAATCAATTTTTTTGCCTCCTTCCTCTTTTTATACACTTTGCTCTATTTAATATTGATAATCAAGTCCTTATGGGCTTTTTCTTGAAACTCAATTGCATTTACTCCTTTATCACTTTTAAAATCTTTAAGATATTTCATGGCTAATATCTTAAAAGTGGTCATATTGTGATGGAGTGTCCTTAAGCAAGAATGCTTCGGTTTTAAGGACTTTATTTGAAAGGTTGAAGTATCTCCAACCTTTGTAGCATAAAGCATCTAATTACACCCTTTTGTCTTACAAACAACCCTAACTCTTTCTTGGTCATTCTTAGAAAATATGATCTTTCTACCCCCTTTAATTTCATGCTTTACCACAACAGATCTAACATCATCTTGGTGTTAAAAATCATTCCAACATTGAAATATGGATCATCAAAATCATGCGTAGCATTATATCTTGGAAAACTATGTTGTTTCTTTTTCTTTTCCAAATAGTCATCATCATGATTTTTAAAATACTCAACATCTAAGTGTTGTGATGCTTCAGAATCTTCAACATCTTCAACAAAATTAGTATCACCAATATCAATCCCTTATTCAGCTCCATACTCCCATAAATAAGTGTTATAAGTCCTCTTATTTGGCTCTATAATACCGTTGTTTTTTTTTTTAGATGATTCAGCAATATTATCCCATTTAACATGAATATTTGAAAGCTTAATTTCACTCTCTTGTCCAATATCATTGTCAAAATCACCTTGGCTTTGTTGGGTAGGTGCATTATCCATGTTCTTTTATGAGTATGAACCTCCCTAGTGATAATCATCTACTCCTTCATGTACAATAACCTTAAGTAACCCATTATCTTCACCAGACTCAAAATGATAACCAGAATCATAAATTACTATTTTTCCTTCTTCCATTTCAAATGCAAAGTCTCCCACACCTCCCATTGCTACTTCATTTTTTTGATCCACATCATGATCTACTTCAATTTTAACATTAGACATAGCATCAACCTCCTATTCTTCCTCAACTTCTCTTGTTGGACTGCCCACCTGTACTTAACTCAACCTATCCACTTTATTCTCAACCTCACCTATAACATTGTCAACTTCATACTCATGTACCGTGTGTACTTCATTTTTGTTGCATTGGCCACCTTTGCTTAGCTCTTACCATCTATTCATTTTCAACCTTAGCTGTATGCATCTCATTGTCAACTACCTCTTCATGTATTGTGTGTACTTTTTTTTCGCTATCCACTTCTACCTAACTTTTCCCATCCAATTTACCCTCAGACTGAACCATATCACAATTAAATACCTCATCTATTACACCTTCGGCCATAACAATGTCCACATTATTTGCAGCTGACAACACTGGGGACTCTATTATTTTTAGAACACAAAGCTTTCAGGTCATCTTTACTAAACCATAGCTCATTCATCTACAAATGTTAAACAAATTCATCATGATAATTATTTGTTCATATTTATTTAAGTTCAAAGAATTGCTTAATGTAATGCAAATTCAAACTTACAAAATGTTGATGGCCTAGAGACGTCAAATTTCAGTAGAGCATTCTCTATAAATAATTTAGCATAAAGAAGCACATAGAAACTGCACTCTGTTGCTCCAACTTCTTATGGAACCTAGATTATACATTATAAACATCTTTACTAATCAATTATGGAACTCCTCTAAAATGTTTAAAAAATTATGACACTTCACACTTGCCTTTGGAAGTAGTAGGGGCAGTTTGTTTACAACAGATTTGTCAATGGTCTTCTCACAGTGGTTATGGATATCTAGTACAAATATGTGCACGTAAACATATACAATCACTAAATTGATAATATGTTATAAAATTAGAAGAATTTACTTAATTTTCATATGTAAACACTTGCTTACTTTCTTATATCAGCTTCTAAAATTGAGCTAGTTGATTACATGGAGTTCAATAGAATTATGCACGATTTTCTATCTTCAAAAACATCATTAAATCCACATAAGATCAATAAGGACAAATGAGCCCTAAACAATCAAGCATACAAATTTCAGTTGTTATTCCAAGAATAATAAAATCACAGTTAAATTTATGTTTATTTATATGATGCTTACAATGCAACAATTAGAATTAAGACATACTCTTTAGAGAATATGTCTTTTTTTCAATCCATGTCAACACCTTCTTCTCATCAATTCTTAGATACATGTTAAACCAAAGAGAATCAATGTATATGAATACATCTTTACTACCCTGAGATATTTCCTTCCATATCAACCTGTTACCAACATCCATCCTTAAAAATTAGAAAAAAATTTTCATTTCAAAATACCTACTGAAATGTTTTTAAGAGAAATCATACTTTGTTCAGTTACTAAAAAAATCACTTACTCAAAATATTTCTCAAAGTGCTGTGAGTCTAACATTTGTGCAGCATCAGGGCAATCCTTTTGCTTTCCATTTCTCCCACTAAGCATCTTTTTATTTTACCCACATTCACAACAAATACATAGTTAACTATATTTTACCTACTCAAATAAATTGACTCTGAATGTTTACGTACCCTATATCATCAAAGGAAAAAAAATATATATCATACATTTGCATCGTTGATCTTCAACAACAAACTTGGTATCTTTCAACTCTTACTGTTTTCAAACATTCACTCCTCGACTATTTTAGTTGCAGAAGGTTCTACTATATTCCTTCCTTGGTCACTTTTTCACAGTTATTCCCACCTTTGCACAACTTTGATTCGTTGTTCTTCTATTTGACCTTCCCTCCAATTTTTTCCCCCTTAGTTGAGTTGAATACAGAAGAAGAAACAAAAATTTTTGGGTAACATTTTAGTAGGGATAAAAACAAAATAAATTAATTAACTTTATATTAAAAAATTATTAACTTAATGGTAATATAAATCTTAAGGAAATCACTTTTTTGTGTATTATATAGCTTTCAAACATAATTGGTGACTGACAACTTGCTAATCAACCAGTAAAAGGACTACATTGATGGTCCGACAATAATTTGAGGATGAAATCAAATAAAATTTTAAAAAAGGATGAAATTGGCTAGTTAAAAATAGTTCAAGGACTAAATCAACCAATTAGCCAATATTAATCATTTCAAATATTTGAATAAAAAATGTGTTTAAATATTATTTTTATTCACACTTATCCATAAATACAAAAAAAAAAAAAAAAAAAAAAACTTAAACAAAAACACAAAACACATATAGCACATATAGCACATGCATTTTGCCACGCTAACAATGAAAATGCACACACTGTGTACATTATTAATGACGATGTGGAAAAAATGCACTTGTTATGTGCCTTTTTCATGTACATGTGACTTTTTTTTTTTAAGTTTTAGAATCTTTATAAACTCACTTCGATTGTGAGTTTTCAAAGTAAAATCGCACGCCACGTGAGCGTTAAGGTTAGAAAAATAGAAGGATTAAAAAACATGGTCAATCATAGAATTTTGACAAAAGTAGGCCCATTTTAAGTAAAAACTCTATTTTACCTTTGCGTGTTGCTTCCTGTGGCTTGATAGGAATCATCACTCATTCAAAAATCATACCCGTGCAAGAAAAACAAGCAAATCAGTTTTTGAAACTAGAGAAGTTGAATATATCAAGTTTGGACCAAATTGTTCTACTTTTAAAATGCCCAAAACTACAATATATGTTTATTGGACACCTGCTACATATCCCTTTGTTAAATTTAACACTGATAGCTCTTCTTTGCCAAACCTAAGAAAAGGTGGTATCAAGAGGGTGTTTGGGAATTCTAAAGGTAGTTGGGCATCTTGGCTATGCCTAATCGTTCTTATGGGGAATGAATACTTTCGCAGAACTACTAGCTATTCATGAAGAGCCCTACATGATTTCAAGTATTTGATAAGGCATTTGGAACAAGTCCAGATGAAGTATTCTTATAGATAGCACAATGTGGTAGTAAATACCTTAGTGTGAGACCCTCTATCCCGGGCCCGGGGCCAACGCATTGGCGAGGGGTTTGTCGTTTGTGTAGACATGTTGCTCGTGTGCTCGAGAGGTGTCATAGGTGTCGAGGACATCTCTGGAATGTAGAATTAGGCATTTGAGACCCAAGTGTTTGGGTGGCTCAGATGGTGCCCATGCTTGTGCATGCATGGCATGCCTTGGCTGTGTACGTTGGCTATGGAGTGTGTCAGACTTGAGTAGCACACGATGGTTCGATGGTTCGAGAGACAAACTGGCTAGTAGACTCAGATAGTTCGGTGACATGATGGTTCTTGTGGGTTAGCTGTGGCCCTGTAGTGGTGCGGATTGGTGCCACCATGGTCAAGATAGGCAGGCAGTTCAACTAGAAGACTTGGTCAACATGGAAGGTTCTAGAAGGGTCCAGAGAGTCCTAGAAGATGAAGATTCGGTTTCTTGACCTGGTGGACCTAGGAAGCTTCACGAGCTTAGGCTACGGCCCTTGAGGATCTCCGTACATATGTCACGATCTCGACCATCGGTGAGAGCCCCTCTTCTCTATAAAAGGAG
>JAXGGT010000247.1:0-28736 GCA_035583425.1 Marsdenia floribunda | reverse complement strand
AGTGTGATTCAAAGTGACAAATTATGTTAATGATGCATTTTATGTTGATAATATCTTACTTAAATCATATATACTAATCACACATCACCATCATTTCAGGTGGTGATACAACTTCACTTCAATATACCAATACAAATGGAGTTTCTCTTGTTGGCCCTATGGTAGAAGTTCTAATTGACAATAAAACAAGATATAACTCATTAATCCAATTCTTTGATTTATCAGTTAACAACTTTTGACAAAGGACCATATAATTGACAACTTTTGCAGTGACGAACTAATTGTTCTGCATCTCGATAGAGAGTTAGCCAATAATATCCTTGGTAGATAACTCTTTGTGCTAAGGATCTTACTCCAGGGTGACCATCACATACACCCTCGTGAATTTCATCAAGTAAAAACTTGGCTAACCTTAGCTCAACACATTTTAATAATGGTTTGGAGAATAATCTTCTGTATAATTCTCCATCATAGATCAAGTATCGAGCTGCATGCTTTCGAATTTGTTGAGCTCAGGTGGAATCATCTAGCAAAATATTATTCTCTATATAGTTCATCTTATCTATTGATAACATATGGATTTATGTATTTTAGACCCTCTATGTTTAGTATATTCTTATGATTTTTATGTGTTATCTTAGTTTATCAGGATGATTTGGATTATTAAGCTTTAATGGTGTTGATATTAACTTATTGGGATTTTAATTGTGCTTTTATTCTATTTTAGATCCAATTCCAAGAATGGGCCTCATGTAACAACTTAGTGAAGACCCAATATGCAAGGAGATTTGGGCTAGAATGGTAGGGATAAAAATCGTGAGAAGGAGAGGACTGAGGGTGAGGCACGAAAAACTTCAAAAATTGTGGAGGAGAATACCTAGCTTGATGGCAGAGTAAAAATCCTTGTAATCAATCCAAGGGAAGAGGCCTCTAATGCAATTCAGAGTTCCAAAACATCATTGATTTCGGGTCGTATTCTGATTTTCAGATTTGCTTTCGTTAGTTTATGAGATTGAATGTTTAGTACTTTGGCTGGATTTTCTTTGAGATTGGACTTAGTTTTGTTGACAATTGTTAATTAAACTTGTGCGATCATCTCTATTTGACTATTTTCAAATTTGGATGTATCATGGATTCATGAATTGCCTTGATTTTCACGGATCTAAGGTTAATCACCAGTTGATAGATTAGACGATTGTCTAGGAAGTCATACTAGTGCTTAATCGAATTTTGAAAGACTATTAGTAGGTGATTGGAATACTAATTAGGGATTCCACTTAGTATTCAATCAATGGATCAGATTAGTAATTCGAAAATATTTAGCAGAACAAGGAAGAATTAATTTGGAACTCAACCCTGGACTGATTACAGATTTTCATTATTGTTTGCATTTAATTTCATCTAGTTTGATTATTTTCGAACTTCTGCATAAACATAAGATTTTCCCCCCTTCAACTTAAATTGAGATTAGACCATTTCTTCAATTCTGAATTAACGATTAGGGCTTTCTTGGGAGACGACCTGGTGAGCACTGTATTGCTTCAAGCTTAAATTAATCTTGGTCGATTTGATGACAGTCGCAATTTTATTCTTACCATCTATCCATGTGGATGTTACTTCAAATATATATTGAATATGAGGACCATATGATATAGCATGTCAAAACCCTTCCTCCAATTTATAATTCTTTTCATTTGGCAAATCACCCGAAACTACTTTTGAAATATGATTAGCAAGAATATTTTCACTTCGATCTATCTTTTGAATATCAAGATCCTCAAAATTTTGCATTAAATTTTTAATCATCTCTAAATAAAGTAAAAGAGGAGCATAGTGAGTTGAAAACTCACCTTGTATTTGTTTGACTATGAGTTGAGAGTCATTATTGACAGAAAGACATTTAATGTTTAAAACTTCTACCCATTGCAATCTTACTATGAGTATTTCATATTCACTTCATTGTTAGAAAAATGAAATTTTAAAATGATGCCTTTCATTTCCACATGCTCCAAAGATGGAGAATGTAGAACCGAACTAACTCCTGCTCCATTTTCGTTGACTAATCACTAAAAAAAAAATGGGCTATTAAGACGCTCTCAAGCGCCTCAATAGAATATATATTAGGGTGTTTCTTGCTTTGATGCACTTTACACAAATGCCTCAAAAAAGATATAAGCGCCTCAACTCTAGCCGCCTCAATAGCCTTTTATACATGAAAAAAATTGAATTTTTAAATTAAAACTTTTTGAGGCATTTTTTTAATCTATTAAGGCATTTTTAATTGTCAAAATATTTATTTTTAATGACTTTTTCACATACGTAGTAATAGCAAGCTTTTAAAACTTGTAATTTTAGAATGCCGTAATACAGATGTCCTAATAGCCCATTTTTTTTGTAGTGAATCCATCAACAAATAAGTTCCACTTAGGAATCTACATTGCTTTTGAAGATGGAACTTCTAATGGAGTATATAGGGATTCTTCATTGGTTTGAGGATTTTTTGAGAAAGATGTTTCGCCTAAGAAATCAGCCAAAGCTAGCGCTTTAATAGCAATTCTCACAGTGAATGTGATATCATAGCCACTTAATTCAATAGACCATTTCAGTAGTTGACTTAATTGATCTAACTTATGAAATATTTGTCTTAGTGGCATATGTGTGTACATTGTTATAGGATGAGATTCAAAATAAGCTTGTAATTTTCGAGTTGAGATGACTAGCGAGTAAGCTAATTTTTGTATATTTGGGTACCTAGATTCAGGTCCATTTAAAACCTTGGTTGATCTTGAGCTTACACCATTTATATTAGGCCCTAGCAGGGACATTGGCCCTTAAGGGGGGTGAATGTGATACCCTTGTCCCACATCAGAAGTATATGTGGATATGTTATAGAATATAAATATGGGTCTAAGTAATCATTGTCAACTCGGGATATCCCTTCTGGTACAGCGAGGATAGTGCCAAGTAGTTGACTGTGGGTGCTGTCAGGCCCATAGTCGCGACACGGGCTCAAGTCGTGAGATTATGTACTCTTTGTTATATGGATCGGAAGCAATAACACCAGCCGAACTTGCACTGCCCACATAGAGAGTGATAACTTATGATGAAGAAAGAAATGAAAGTGCAAGAATAGTCGACCTAGATTTATTATATTAAAAAAGAAAATTGACTGGACTTTGGATTGAATCATATAAGCAAGAAACGAAGTTAAGCCACAACAAGAATATGCGAAAGTGACCTATACAAATTGGAAATTCGATCCTACGAAAAATCAAAGTAATTGGCCGACAAATGGAAGCTAATAAACTTACTCCGAATTGGGAAGGACTATATCTGATAAAGCCCAAAGTTCGCCTAGATACATTTAAATTAGCAAAAGAAGATGGAATGTTATTGCATAATCCATGGCATGCTAACCATCTAAAAAAGTACTACATGTAAATAAACAATGTTTGTATGCAGAATCTACAAATTCGAGTGAATATGAACCTTGATTAGAAATTGTAATGTTAATAAAACAAGTCGTATTAGCTCAATTCTATTGCTTATTACAAAGTCGAAGTACCATACTTCATTTTTGTGATTTGCATTTATAAAGTTATTGAGAGTCGATTCTTTTTATCCAAAATAATGAGCATTATTATAATTTTGCTTACTTAAAGAAAGACAAAAGACAAAATAACTTAAGTGTAAGAAAAAGATCTTGTACTAAGACAAGAAGTGATTTTCATAGAACAACATAAAGAAAATTATAAAGATCCTATTCTATTACAATAAGAAGTAAAAATCTAAGCTCTAAAGCTCACAAGAGGATCAACTTGAGTTAGAGTAGAAGCATTGGGATCAGATGGGAGAAGATTGTTTTAAGAGTTTCAAGTATCAAAGTAGAAGATGAACTATGAATTACTTGCAAAGGAGTATTGTAGTTAATGAATACCTCTTCAATAGCTGTCAAATTAACATCTTCAGGATCTGCATTAGCTATTGAAAAAGGAAGCAGAGTGTCCAATAATTCAAAGAAAGTAGGGTTAGTCGGGGAAGGAGGAGTCGAAGATTCAGCTCCCTTTTGAACATCATAATCATGGATCTCCTTCAAGTCTGCCTCTGTGAAGGGGACAAAGTTAGCTCCACCTCTTGCTTCCTTAGTAGCAAAGTACAAATCATAAGCTTGGAGCAGCAGAGTCTTGTCCTTGAAAAAGTGATGTAATTGTCATGCTATATGAACAACACCTTGTCTAAGATAGAAAAAAGACTCCATCGTAATTACATCTTTATAAACTTCTGATTGTCTATACACCTCCACTACTTTCTCAGTATAGCAAGCGGATTCATAATATTCCACCTTCTTCTCGAATCTATTAGCTTGGATCTTGGCAGCAATTTCAAATTCTATCAATTTACTATTTTGTCCTTCAACTCTTTATTTGATGCTTCATAGGCAGCAAGCTTAGTCTTCAAGACCTCGATTTCAGTATAGTCTTTTTGATAAGTAGCTTTCTCAACAACGAACTCTACTGCCAACTTATTCCTTGCATTTAGAAGCAAGTTTGCTTCACTCTCCTTATTATTAAACTGCTCCTCCCATTTTGAAGCTTTGGACTTCAATTCTTCATATTTATTCTCTAGATTGATAGCATACTTCTTTGAAGATTCAACAACAATAGCAATAGAACTCAAGTGAAGAATTTGAGAAGAAATTTGATGATCGAAGTAGAAAGTCAATGAATCTTGAAAGATTACGACAGCAATAGGAAAAGAAAGTTTTAAAGTTTTTTTCACCTGAGAAATAATTCCTCTACTTCGCTGATAAGCTTCTTCAACGTTCATCCTGGAGATCTCTTTGAAGTAGTCAAGGTCCGCACTTCGTTGCAAAATAAACTTACCCAAATATATTGCATTTTGGGGTTTGTTCATGGAGAGTTCATCCATGGTTGGTGATAAATCATCTATATCAGCAACAAGATTCTAACAATCTTTAATTGTCATTAGATATTGAAAATCTCTTCGCAGTCATGAAGGACCTTCATTCACTGAGTCCACCAGAGTCGGAGTAGTACATTGAGCGGTAGAATTTGAATTATTATTTTTTAAAGAAGGTGTAGTTCGAAGCAGACTCTCAAGAACCTAAATAACTTCATCATTTTTATTCTTTTTTGGCGACTTTGGAATCTCTTCTTCATGATATCTTTTCTTTTGACGAGTATCAGGAGGAGGTTAATCCAAAGCAGAAGACTTTAAGCTCTTGGAACTCTTAGAGGAATTGCTCTTTTTATCTATAGCTTTGGGAGGGTTTGAAGATTTTTTTGTCCTTACTCCCCTATGATTCTCTATTCTTCTCTTTCTCCTTTGCCTCAATTTCCTCCCTAGTATGAGGAACAGGGGGATTTGGAGTTTCCTTGCTTAGCCTACTAATCCTTTTTAGCCTTCTATTTTTCCTTAAGCTCTCGAAGCTTTGCAAGACTCATATCTGAAAGAAAACGTAAAAGAAAAATTAAATCAAAAGGATGAAATGAATAGAGCTATTTACCAAGGTCAAATAAAGCAAATTAAACGAAATAAAACAAAATAGACAACTACTAACTTCAGTTTGACAGCCTAGTGAAGTTTCTTCTCTGTAGTCCAGACACTCAATTTACAAAAACCCCTCACAAGGTGAAGTGTACACATATTATAAACATTATTATCAATGAGGCCTAGTTCATCTTTCCTCTCTTCATAGTTTCCTATTCTGCACCATTCCAAACCCTCTTTACTTAAAAGGTCTTAAGTGGAATAAAATTTTGTTTGTGTTAAGGGGTCTTTACCCAAATCCTTTTCTACTATTTCTATGAAATTTTTATCAGAATCAAAGAATTTAGGTTTGGAACCCAAAGGATGTCATTTGCGAAGTAAATTAGTTGAAGGAGGAAAAGCATTTTTTGGACTCTTCAGGGATCCATTTTTTTTCTCCAATCAACTTTATTGGGGATTAAATCAAAATGAGAAATAGCATTAGCTCGAGGTCGCATAGAAAAAGTATTATCAACTATTCAGAGTGAAGAAAAATAGTATCTAATAATTTTTTAGAGACTTCTATCCCATGTCTCCTACAAAAGAGCTATTAGAGACATGATATATCAATTAACATTGCTATGGACATGAGCTAGTTGGGCTCAAATAAAAAATAGAAAATCAAAAGAAGGACTCATAGGTAACCTAAGACCTACATCAAAGTGAGTCAAAGGAATAGGGATGTGTTTGGTTAACATAGAAAGGAAAAACTATGAAGCCAAGTCCTACACTTCGTTTCATCCAAATGGATGCGTATACGAAGTGTCACTAGCATAGAAATATATATTTGAGTATGCAACAGTGCAAAAATTCCACAAGCCTTAGACTTCGACTTTGATTTCCTCTGAGGTCTCTCATATAAAAACAAAGGTTTAGTCTTCTACAAATTGGAAGTATAAAGACCGGTTGCAGTCATTTCAAATTTAGATTCCACAGCCACAGTCATCGTTGGAGTTCTTGTCTCAGCGATTGTCACTCCAGTATTATCGACTTTGGCTACTGTTACTTTAGGAACATGCTGTAACATGAGGAGCTATGGTTGTTATAGGTTCAACCTCCTCAGTAGCCTTAGAGGACTCCCCTACCTTGCGATTAGATTTTGAGGGGTTTTCTTCTTTAGTGGTAGAATCTTCATTTTCCTCGTCACTTGTTTCAAAGATAGTCTCAGAGGAGTTCCCTACACTCACAACATCCTCTACTTCGGGTTGATTATGAAAATTGTTTACTTTGGTCACTTCTTGTTTCAGGGTTCTTATTAATCAAGGGTTCATTAGAATCAGCCATTTTGAAGTATGAAATTTCAATTATTGAAGGGTCAATATTAATAGTTGGCAAAATTTCAGAGAACCAAAAACCCTCTAAATACTCATGAATCCTGTCTTCTTCAGAGTAATATATCATTTGGGAGTCTAATGGACTAGTCGATCAGGATTAAACCTAGTTTCCTTCAATCCATCTTTACGATTTTTATAGTCCATCTCTCACTGATCTGTTTCACTCGACTTTGCATGTTCTTACAAATTTTCCAGAAGGCATGGTGTAATTCATAAAGGATTACTTTTATCCGTTTGAAAAGCAAAAAACACAAGAGAAGTTTAAAGCTTAGAGGTTGCAAAAGAAGAAAAGCTTGAGCAAAATGACAAAAAGTAGAAGAAATAGGAAGAAGAAGATGAAGGGATATTTACAGAAGAAAGAGGTTTTGAAGAAAGGAATAAAATATCATTATTTATTTTAATCGAGGAAGAGAGAGATGAAATCAGATGGAGAGAGGTGCGTTCTTTCAAACATGCAAAAAAAGAAATGTCTATGTGGCATTTACAAATCTTCATGATGTCATTTTCTACATCAGTATGAGGTATTACTAGGGGTGGCAATTGTGTCGGGTTGAGTTAAAGTAATTACACTTAATCTGTCAAACCAAAACCGACACGAACCTGAAATGACAAGAAAATATTGAACTTAAACACGACATGAAAATTAATTGTGTCAACCCGTCAACTCGATTATAACATGTATATGATTCAAAACTCATTAACTTGTCAATAAGATTACACAATATCAACCCGAGAACTCAATTATTTACCTATTTAACATATAAAAATATCAATATTATGGAATTTAATTATATATAAAATATTAAAATTTAAAAATAATAAAAATAATTTAATAATATATTAGAATATATAATTAAAAATAATTATAATAATGAAAATAAAAAAATTATTATTATTTAAACGAGTTACACAGTTGGAAACAAGTTACGCAAGTTCAACTCGTTTGCAACCTGAACACAATTATCATTAAACAGGTTGAACTGAACCTGTTTATCCTCAATTCTAACTCGCTAATTTCGTGTCGTATTCATTTTGGATTAGATATTACCACCCCTAGGTGTTACTCGATTTCTTATGTGAGGGGCCATTGAACAACTAAACTTAATATACAATAAGGTGAGTGAAATTTTCACTAAAGTCATGGATCTCGAAAGAAAAAGTGATGCACTTCGGGAAATAGCACTCCACCCCAAATCAGAATGCGTTATTTGGACTTCGATCGTCTAATTAGAAGATATATATATATCTAAAAGTGACTAGTGCAATAAGTTATCAAATTGAGTAATTTCCTAATTTTAAACTTATTTTGAAGTCCATCAATAAAGACAAGTGGTGATCATGCAATAAACAAAACATATAAAAGATTGACATTTGGCTCAAATCTGAGAAAGCACAAATCTGAAATCTCAAATTATAGCCAAATTCATTTATAAAAGAAGACATAACTTGACAAAAATGCTATATTTTCTTTTATATACAAAATCTATCCTTTCATGCAAAAACCCAAGATATCAAGAGAATCATATTCTTGCTATCACATTATCTCTACTCTCTTAAGATTTATCAAGAAATCTAACTTGATCGTTGGAGAGTTTACCGAAGATAAAATCTCCTGTAAACCTTTTTGTAGATTGGAAACGCTGCTAGAATTTCTTTGAAGCATCCCTATGAAAAGATTGTGTTAATCGTTATCATCATTATCTTAACCTTCATTATTTTCATAATCCAATATTTATCATGATCATGATCATGTCATTCTGATTTTATATATTTTTATGTCATTCAATAAATCAAAGATACATTAGGATCAATTTGTTCGAAAAAAGAAAATTAGGATCAACTTGTATGATTGAAAATTATTAAGGAATTAAATCAAAAAACTCTTAATTTCTATTGCATTCATTATGATGAAAAAAATAATCGAGATCAAGTCAGGGAAAGGTCGAATAACCAAAACACACAAAAACCAAGATTGAAGGTTCAAAATTAACCTACCCTAATTGATTATATGTGCAATTATAAATAATATAGAAGATAAAGAAAAATTCATAAAAATTTGATAAGAGATAATTAATAGATTTATTAAAATATCCTATCAAAGAAAATTGGCATTTTTAATTTTTTTTTTTTTTTTTTTTAAATTTGAGATATTTTTATCTTTGTTATGTCTCGAACTCATGACTTCTCGAATCATAAGTGAGGCTGCTACCAATTGAGCTACACCTTCTTGACGGCTCTTGTAATTGTTGGTATCACTTATTGTGCTTATTATTATCATAAATATCTATTGAAAAAAAAAAATTGATAACATGTTATATAATTGTGGGTCATATCATCAATTGGGTTTATCATTATCATAAATATTTTTTTTTTAATTTAATTTTAGAAGGACATTGATATTCATAGTATTCTCTTTTAGATGCCTATTACATGAAAAACACGTCTCGTCAAAAATTTATTAGGTAAAAGTTAAATAAAAAAAAATTATTTTTTATGTCATTATCAAATATTCCTCTCCAGTTCAACAAATATGAGTGCTAATTTGATGATAGATCTAAAAACTTTTCTAGACTTTAATAATAAAACGGACCACAATAAAAATTTAGAATATTTCGGCTATTTCAGTCATAAAAGAATTGAAAAATTGACCAATTTAGTCTCTCTTTTTTATTTAAATTTTTGTTATGAAATCGTACAACAAAATAATAAAAGTAACGAGAACGGTATAAGAATAACAAAAGATATAGAGAGAAAGAGAATTTTATTAATGATCTTTCTGATTTCTTTGATACAAGATGATTTGTATCTTTCATATGGAATTCGTTATGAAAATGAAATGTTCTTTAGGATCCTCTACTTATAGGAGGAGTTTCAGGGAAGGTTGCATCATCGATGACATCATATTTATCGATCTCGAGGTAAAGTAATAATGATGACTCTTTGATATAATGGGCATCCACAAACTTTGAGGAAACTCTTCGAACTCATAACACTTCCCCTTGGATGTCTATAACATAAAGAATATGCCTCGTTAAAACTTTATTAGATAAAAAAACCCAGTGGAAAAAAACTCTAGTGAAGGAAAAAGAGTACACTATTCTTTATGCATATATATCCCCCTGTTGAGATACACTCTCAAGATCTTTAAACCGATGCAAACCAATTTTACATTTCAACTTCTCAAAAGTTGCAGTCAGTAGTACCTTAGTGAATAAATTTGCAAGATTATCACATGACCGAATTTGAAGCAAATCAATTTCAACTTTCTTTTCAAGTTCATGAGTAAAGAAAAATTTAGGTGAAATGTGTTTTTTCCTATCTCCTTTGATATATCCTCCTTTCGGAGGATGAACCACAACTCCCTCTAATATAATGATTTATTGACTTCAACCACACACATTCTCTACTAGCTTCATGAATGACTATAATCTCAGCATGATTCAAAGAAGTTGTTGCTATAGTTTGCTTCGTAGAGTGCCATGATATAGCAGTATTACCATATGTAAATAAATAGCCAGTTTGAGAGTGTGCTTTATGCGAGTCAGAAAGATAACTGACATCAACATACCCAATTAACTTTGGGTCATTTTTACTTGAAAAAAACAATTCGAGGTCAATGGTTCCTTGGAGGTATCTAAGGACATGTTTAATACCATTCCAATGTCGTTGTTTGGTGAAGAACTAAACCTTGCTAATAAATTTATAGCAAATGCTATATCAAGTCGTGTACTATTAGCAAGATATATTAAGGTATCAATAGTACTTAAATATGGTACTTCAGGACCAAGTATTTCTTTACCACTTTTTTGAGGTCTAAAAATATCTTTATTTACATCCAATGACCTCACGACCATTGGAGTACTTAATGAATATGCTTTTTCCATGTAAAATCTTTTCAAGATTTTAGTCGTGTATGTTGACTGATGGATAAAAATTTCATCCTTCACATGTTCAATTTGTAATCCAAGACAAAACTTGATTCTTCCAAAATCTTTAACTTCAAATTCTCGTTTTAAGCAATTAGTAGCTTCTTGGAGCTCTACAGGAGTTCCAACGAGATTGATATCATCAACATATATAGCAAGGATAACAAAGCCAGATCCAGATTTTTTAATAAAAATACATGGACATATTTGGTCATTTTTATAGTCTGATTTCAACAAAAATTCACTAAGGTGATTATACCACATGCGTCCAGATTTTTTTAGCCCATATAATGATTTATGTAATTTTATGGAAGAATTTCCACAAGGGCCATCACAAGCTTTAGGCAAATTGAATCCTTCTGGGATTTTCATATAAATTTCATTCTCAAGGCTTCCATATAGATACGTCGTAACAACATCCATTAGACACATGTCAACTTTTCATGAATTGCCAAACTTATAAGATATCAGAGTGTAATAGCATCAATCACGGGTGAATAAGTTTGATCATAATCAATACCCAATTTTTGCGAGAAACCTTGTGCAACAAGTCGTGCTTTATATCTTACGACTTCATTGTTTTCATTTCGCTTTCGCACAAAAACCTATTTATAGCCAACAGATATTATATCATTTGGTATTTGGACTATAGGTCCAAAAACTTCTCGCTTAGCAAGTGAACTTAACTCCGATTGAATCGTATTTTTCTATTCAGGTCAATCATTTCTATGCCGACATTCTTCAACTGATGATGGATCAAAATCCTCATTATCCTTGAGAATATCAAAGGCCACATTATATGCCAATGCATCATCAATAATTATTTTCTTTCTATCCCAACTTGTACTAGAAGTGGTATAATTGATAGAAATCTCTTAACTCTCTTCAACATTTGTAGTTGGTATATTTTTATCAGTTGCCCCTTGATCTTCTTTTTCTATTTCATCAATATGATTATCTTGATCAGTTAATCATTTTTTCTTTCGAGGATTTTTATCCTTAGAACCAAGAGGTTGGCCACGCTTCTGGCGTGCTTTTGATTCAACAACTATAGGAGTTATATTATGTCCTACAGGGACCTCTATTCTTATAGGAGCATCTATAGTTGGAATATGCGATTTAGTGACCCTACTGGAGTCAGCAAAAGAATCTGACAGTTGATTTGCAATTCTTTGCAAATGAATTATCTTTTGAACTTCTAATTCACTCACACTTTTGTGTGGATCTAAATGACTCAATTGTGTTGTCCAAGCAAGTTCTATTTTCTTATGCCATTTATTTTCTCCCCCTAATTTGGGAAACAAATTTTCATCAAAATGGCAATCAACAAATATTGCTATAAAAACATCCCCTATCAAAGGTTCAAGGCACCTTATAATTGACGGGGAATCATACCCAACATATATCCCTAATTTTCTTTGAGGACCCATTTTTGTTCGTTGGGTTGGTTCAATTGGAACATATACAACACACTCAAAAATTTTCAAGTGAGCAATATTTGGCTCTAGACCAAAAGCTAACTGTAAAGGAGAAACATTATGATAACTCGATGGCCTTAAACGCACAAGTGCTGCAGCATGCAAAATAGCATGTCCCCAAACAAATGTAGGGAGATTTGTTCTCATTATCAACGGTCTAGCAATTAATTGCAATCTTTTGATAAATGATTTAGCAAGACTATTTTGTTTATGAATATAAGCTACTGGTTGTTTAATAGTTATTCCTATCGACATGCAATAAGCATCAAATGCATGTGAAGAAAATTCACCAACATTATCTAGACGAATTCATTTAATTGGATAATCAGAAAATTGCGCTCTCAAGCGAATTATTTGGGCAAGTAATCTCGCAAACACCAGGTTGCGAGTTGATAATAAACAAACATGTGACCAACGAGTCGATAAATCAATTCAAATCATAAAATATCTGAATTGCCCACATGGTGAATTAATCGGTCCACATATATCACCACAAATACGTTCTAGAAATGTATAACTTTCAACTCCTACTTTCAATGATGAAGGTCTTACAATTAATTTCCCTTTAGAACATGCAGCACATGAAAGTTTATTTGAAGTTAAAATCTTTTGACGTTTCAAAGGAAGACCATGCATAGCCTCAATTATTTTTTACATCATAATCGATCCTGGATGACCCAAATGATCATGCCATATCATAAATGTAACAGGATTAGTAAACTTCTAGTTTACTAAATGATGCACCTTAATAGCATGGATTTTTGTGTAATATAGGCTAGAGGAAAGTGATTGTAGTTTTTCCAACAAAGATTTATTATCGGAGGTCATTTGAGTAATACATAAATATTCATGATTATTTTCCTCCATAATTTCAATATGATATACATTACGTCGGATATCCTTAAAACTCAATAATTGTCTTCGGGACTTGGAGGAATATAGTACTTTATCAATTACAATAATAGTTCCTCCAAGTAATAATATATTAGCTCTTCCAGAGCCCTCAATAAGTTTTGAACTACCATTTATTGTTATAACACTTGTTTCTCCCACGTTCCATTGAGAAAAATATTTTTCAATTCTAAGTATGGTGTACGTAGTTCCACTATCAAGTAGACATACATCTTCTACGCCATTTTTCAATCCAGGAAATGGAACAATAGCAATACGGTAATAACAAAATATTTTCAAATTTAAATATTTGAACTATAAGAGCATAAACAGATAATTATAACCTAAAATTTTAAACAACATATCAAAATACAAAAATAATAAAATAATAAAATATAAACATAATCATACTAAAATATTAAATAAATAATAAAAGATAAATATACTAAAATAATAATGTCAATACTTATTAAATAATCAAATATAAATAATATTAAGATATAAATTAGATGTCGTACTACAGGTACAAGACTAACGACTTCTCATATCACAACATAATATTTGTGTTCATGGTTTCTCGAAACCATATGTCCTTTATCATTATTATCTATCCACTTCTGGTGGTCATCAATATTTTTAGCACTTGAACTTTTATTTGAAAATTGCGAATATAAGTGCCATATTTATCACGGTCATGAATATGTCCAAGATCATATTTACGGCCACACGGTCTACCACGCCCACGAACACGATCTTTTCTGGGATCATGAATTTTAACAGCATTCACTTCAGGGAACGGAGTGAACATGTTGGATGGGCTTCATGATTTTTTCATTAACAACTCATTATTTTGTTCAGCCACAAGAAGACAAGAAATTAAATCAGCATATTTCTTAAAACCATTCTCACGATATTATTGCTGCAGGACAATATTTGTAGCATGAAAAGTAGAGAATGTTTTCTCTAACATATCATTATCTGTTATGTTTTCTCCACATAATTTTAACTGTGAGATAATTTTATACATCGCAGAATTATATTCACTTACAGATTTAAAATCTTGTAACTTCAAGTGCATCTAATCATACCGTGCTTTAGGCAAGACGACCATATTCAGGTGGTCGAATCTTTCTTTTAGATTCTGCCATAAAATAAGAGGGTCCTTCACGGTAAGATATTCTATTTTCAAATTTTCATGAAGATGATGACGAAGAAAAATCATGGCTTTAGCACGATCTTGTGCCGATGTTTGATTATTTTCCACGATGGTGTCTACCAAACCCATCGCGGCTAGATGCATCTCGGTATTTAATGTCCATGATATATAATTTTTCCCGACAACTTCAAGAGCCAAAAATTCGAGTTTAGAAAGATTTTCCATGAGAAGAAATAACTTACCTGTTTCTTCTTGATACAATCTTCATACACTGTACTCGACAATAGAGACTTGTGCTGATAACGTGATATGAAATTGTACAATAAAATAATAAAAGTAACGAAAACGGTATAAGAATAACATGAGATATAGAGAGAAAAAGAATTTTATTAATGATCTTTCTGATTTCTTTGATATAAGATGATTCATATCTTTCGTATGGAATTCGTTATGAAAATGAAATAGTCTTCAAGACCCTCTATTTATAGGAGGGGTTTCGGGGAGGGTTGCATCATCGATGATATCATATTTATCGATATCGAGGTAAAGTAATAATGATGACTCTTTGATATAATGGAAATCCACAAACTTCGAAGAAACTCTTCGAATTCATAACAATTTTCACTATTTTGATCTTTTTTTCTTTTGTTTCTTTATCCTTTTTGGTTCTTAGACTATTTTTGGTGATCATTTTGGTCACTTTTATAATATTTTGACCATTTTTTTTTAATCAATTTAGGATTTTTACAACAAGTCTTAATGTTTCTTTTGACAGTTTTTATTCAATCATGTTAGAACAAATATGAACTAGTTAACTTGATAAAAATTAGCCATGATTAAAAAAAAAAAAAAAAAAAAAAAACCAAAATAGACACCTAAAAATAGTATGAAAATTAAGAAATATAGAGAACAATATGGTAGCTTAGTAGTGTGGCTCTCCTTATTTAGGTGTTTTCCATCTGGTTTGTCAAGTGGAAGTCCTAAGCCTGAGTTTAAATCTCACCAAGAACAGCCTGCCATATGCCCTAGTCTTGGAGGTCTCCCCCAATAATTCTCTCTTGAATCAGTAGATAAAAATATTGAGTTACTAAAATTAAAAAATAAAAATAAAAAAGTAATAAAAGGATTAAAAGAATGAAAAATTAATAAAATAGGACTAAACTTATTAATTTTTAAAAAAAAATTATATAAAAGAAAAAGTAGAATTGGGTTAAGCATTAAAAATTGTTAATCTATTTAATAATAATAATAATTTTTATCAAAATAAGTGATTCAACAAATGTAACTATATAGGTTTACCATTTTCTTGTGTCGTCTTTACTCACCTCAAAAATAAAATACAATTTTTTTCACAAAACATCTCTCCAAAACATAATAATAATAAAAAAGAGTACCCAGGTTGAAGAATAACACCCTACACAAAAGTAAAAGAAATAAAGGGAAAAGAAATTAGAATTGATTATACCTAACTTGGTAGCATGACAAATCATGAATGTATTGACCCTTTTTTTTTTTTTTTTTTTTCCAGTTTGATAATTATGAATGTATTGACTTTAAAGTTGATTAATAAGTCTAAAATATTTAAATATTATCTAGACCTAATTCTAAAAATATTTAGTTCAGATCTAAATTTTTTATACTCAAAAATTGAGACTTTATTCGTATCATGGTAAAATTTTGTATTGATTAATGTATTGTAAATTTACTAAAATATACTAAAGTAATAATTAAAGAAATAAAATAAGTAGTAAGAATAAAATAAATACTAAATACTTCATATATATATTGAAGAGTTAATACATCGTGCCTTATAAAATAATCAAAAAATTGTTAAAGTGTGCGGACTCCGGGAAACCAACCGAGGGACTTCGCCTAGACTAGCATGAAGACTCTGAAGTAAACCGAAAAATGCACATTAAAGCATAAATTATCCGAAGTCCAAAGCATATTCTTTTGGACTGCGGGGGTCAAATCTCCTCCCCAAGTCAGACGTACAAAATAATGAATAAAATATAACTTCATTATAACATTTTTTACATCAAGTTGACTGATCTGATAGGTTATCAAGTGGTTCTACATTTATCCACATTTAACTTATTTTGAAGTCTAATAAGGAGGACACCTGGCGAACATCCATCTAATATATGGATGCAAGGTCCCTCACTTATCAAGAATCAGGAGAAAAATTATACCTTAAGTAATATTTTACTTTGCTTATAAAATGGGCAATATACATGCATAAAAGGGTATCTTGACATATACAAAAACATTCAAACCGCATTCCTCTTTTTAATAGCATTTTCTCCTCCATTATCATCCCTTCTAACTTGATCGTCGAAGGGTTCAATGGAGGAAAACCTCCTCCATTGAGCTTGTTTTGCAAGTCTACAATTATTGTGGAACATCTTCTTCCTTTGCCTTCAGGAGCATCGTCTGCTCTCCTAGTGATTAACTTACCAAGTTTGCAATTTTCTTAATCAAATTTCCCGATAAGTTGGTTCCATTATCGGGAATATTTGAAAGTTCTGCTTCTTTCTTGTTCTCGTAGTTTATTTTCAGTTTTTAAACAAACCTTCGTTCTCCATATCTCTGCAAATACACACAACTACACACTGCAACAATGTCGTAGCATTCAGCATCAAGAAGAACACATTTCACTACTACAGACACTCAGCAGTTTGCGCTGAGAGCTAGGTCGCCACAATTGGCAACCCCAGCTCCAAGACAACTAGTGGCTGAGCGTCTTGGCCAGAAAACTCCCTCTCAAGACTTGAGGGACCAGCTTAATAGTTAAAGGTCCCATGCACCTGCACGAAAGATGAGCAAGAAGTGTAGAAAATGACAGAAGAGTTGGATAGATTGCATAAACAGCAAAAAGTGATGGAAGAATGGTTTAAACTGAAAAAACAAATGGATGAATTGGGTTAAAATCTGCCTCCACTAGATTTCATGAATGTGGGAGGCACTTTGCGAGCTGAGCCACCTCAAGTTCCTTAAAGAGAACAGCATGCTCCTGTACCCAGTAGACAACAAAGCTTTCATTCAACCCATCAGAGTAGAGTAGCACTGCATTCGCGACTCAATGTAAGTATAACCCTTAGAATGAACCCAATCCATAGTCAGTCTAGGGGCCAATCTTCTCACGGTCGTAAGGCCCCCAGCAAGGTAGGCAAGTCCCATCATTCTTCTAGACTTCTACCTTGGGCTCCAAGCAGACATTCTGACCCTCGAGGTTCGAAAGGACCAGGGAATAGAGGCCAGTGGAGCTCATAACAAGGGTTAGGACTTCGACGGAAAGGCGATCAATGGAGATTAGTCCATTTATGAGATGGATTAGAGATGCTGCTCCTAATTCAAATTTGAAACTCCCTCAATTCGTGCTATATAATGGGAAGAGCCGACCACAAGAGCATGTTTGCAGGTTCAAATCGGCAATGGGGTTAGTGACAAATGATGAAGCACTATTGTGCAAAGCTTTCCCAAGTACTCTGTCTGAAAAGGCATTGACTTGGTTCTCAGCGTTTAAATCCAACTCCATTGACTCCTAGTCTGCCCTAGAGAAAGCTTTCCTTGACAAATTCAGTACAGCCAGAGTAATTTTGAAGACCAGGGGTGATTTAGCCAATGTAAAACAACATGAAGGGGAGAGCCTATTGTCATACCTTGAGCGATTCAAGAAAGTATATGACGAAATCAAGGGCCTTAGCGAAGATACTGTGTTAACTTGCTTTGAGGGAGGGTTCCGAAGTGTAGCCTTGTATACCGAGCTTCAACTCAGGAAACCCAAAAATTTGGGAGAAATGTTCAATGTAGCTCGCAAGGTTGCATTGGCTGAAGGAAACGCAGTGGAAGAAAGATTGAGTTCCAAGAAGCAAAAGCGAGAACGAAGTTATACTCCATAGGATAAAGGGAATGCACCTGCTACTTCGGAGTACAAGAAAGGAAAGAACCGTACTCGGAAAATAGAGTCATTTACTCCTCTCAATGTTCCAAAAGAGGATTTAATTTCAGTTTTAAAAGAGAAGTATGGAGTGCAGGACCCGGAACCCATACATCCTAGATCTCAACATTTCAGAGATAAAAGCAAGTACTGTGCATTTTATCAAGACCACAAACATCTAACCGAGAACTACATGCAATTAAAAAGAGCAATTGAAAATTTGATATAGGATGACAAATTAAGTGAGTATAAGGCACAGAATGCAGCCAAAACCTCGAAGAAAGGGAAGGAAAGGGTGATTGATGTGATCACCACCAAAGTTCCTACACTCACCCAGTTGAAGAAACAAAGTAATGCTTTGAGATCTACCTTTATCATCCCAGAATATGCCGACGATAGGGAGATTATGACTTTTTCCAATTCAGAGCTTGCTCCAACACCAGAGATCAGAATTAGTCCCATTGTTATCGAAGCTACAATAGAGTACCCTGCAATGAATCGATGTCTTGCAAAGAGAATTTTGATTGATACCGGTGTGTCCAAAAACGTTCTCTTTTATAAGTGTTTTAAAGAAATGGGATTCAAGGATGTACAGTTGACTCCAAGCTTGATGAGATTGGAGAGTTTTACTTCGCACAAAATCAAGGTTAAAGGAACCTTGGAAGTGCAAGTAACTATTGGAGCTCCACCACAAATAAAGACAGAAAAGGTCAAATTCTATGTCGTTGATGCAGAGTCTATATACAGTGATACCATGGGAACCGTATCCCAATCTCAATTTGACATAGTGGTGTCCTTAACCCATCAAAGGGTGAAGTTCCCCACTCCATAGGGAACTGACGAAGTAAAGAGCAATCCTTGAAGTGTGCTTACTTACTTCGTTAAAGTCAAAAGACATAAGCCCTTATCGAGGTTTGACCTATGGATATTGACTCCGTTAATATGATTGAGCCAAAGTATAGAGAGGTTATCATAAACCCCTCATATCCAGACTAGAACGTGAGGATAGGGAAAGAAATTCCAGAAGAGGAGGCTGAACAATTGGAGATCTTCCTTAGAAATCATCAGGACAGTATTGCTTGGGCAACAGAGGATATGACTGGACTGGATGAAGACGTCATTGTACACAGATTGCAACATCGACCTCGCGCTTAAACCTGTGCAGCAAAAGCAAAGGAGATTCAGTGAAGAGAAAGAAAAAGGGATGCAGGAAGAGGTAATGAAGTTGTTAAAAGCAAAGTTCATCAGAGAGGTGCAATATCCCACATGGCTTGCCAATGTCTTCATGGTAAAGAAGCCATCTGGAAAATGGTGTATGTGTGTGAATTTTACTGATCTAAACAAAGCATGCTCTAAGGACTGCTATCTTCTTCCAAGGATTGATCATCTTGTAGACGCCACCTCAAGATGTGGAACCTTGAGTTTCCTCGATGTATTTTTTGGTTATCACCATATCAGGATGTATGAAGAGGATCAAATTCACACTTAATTTCAAGCTGTCGGAGGCGTCTTCTATTACAACTTCATGCCCTTTGGACTAAAGAATGCTGGGGCCACATACCAAAGGATGATCAATCATGTACTGAAAGCTCAAATTGGAAGAAATGTGGAGGCTTACGTTGATGATATGGTAGTCAAAACGAAAAGGAAACCTCACACTTGGAAGATTTGGAAGAAACCTTTGCTACTCTTGCTGCCTATAACCTAAAGCTCAACCCCGTGAAGTGCACATTCGGTGTTTGATCGGGTAAATTTTTGGGCTTCATGATGACAAAGAGGGGAATCAAAGCCAAACCGGAGAAGATCTCTACACTGTTTAACTTTTAGGAGCCGAAGTGCGTTAAGGACGTCCAGAGGTTAAATGGATGCATAGCTGCTTTGGGCCGATTCATATAGAAGTCCGCTAAGAGATGCTTGCCATTTTTCAAGGTTTTGAAGACGGCAACCCGATTGGACTAATGAATGTAAAGAGGCTTGGGAATAATTGAGAGAATATCTCATGAACCCTCCTCTACTTAGTTCACCAAAATTATGGGAAATGCTCTTTGTGTACTTAACCTCTTCTGATTTTGCTGTGGCATCTGTATTGATTAGGGAAGTTGACAAAAAGCAACCCCCTATATACTATGTAAGTAAATTTCTAAATGGATTGGAATCCTAGTACCCAAATATAGAGAAGTTGGTTTATGCTTTGATTGTTGCAGCTCGTAAATTGCGAGCTTATTTTGAAGCACATCCAATCACAGTCTACACTATTGCACTACTTAGGCAGATATATCACAAACTTGATCAATCTAGAAGAATGCTAAAATAGTCAATTGAATTGTGTGGCTATAATATAACGTTTGTATCTGGCACCGCCATCAAAACACAAGCCCTAGCTGACTTCCTTGCGGAAACTTCATTCAATGTCAAACAAACAACTCAGGCTCTCATTCCATATGTTCCACCATCCGAACCAAGTCCTCTATACTGGACTCTAATGGTTGACGAATATGTGAATAACCAAGAAGCCGAAGTGGGTTTGGTCTTAACTTTGCCAATTACCAAAAAATAGTGATGAACAGAGTATAAGGCTTGACTTCGGGGTGTCCAATAATCAAGCAGAGCATGAGGCTCTATTGATAGGGATTAAATGGACAGAAGAAGTCGAAATCTCAACACTCAGAATACCTAGTGATTCACAAATAGTGGTACATCAAGTTAACAGACTATGTAGTACATTTTGATAATTTGAAGCAATATGCAACTCTACCCCAAGATCTAAAAGCCAAGTTCAACTTCGATATTCAAAAAACAGATCAAATTCAAAATCAAAGAGCTAATTTGCTATCTAAAATAGCCTGAGGTGAAGTTCCAAATAGCCTAGCAATTGAGGTCGAAGTAAGTCATACCCCCTTAATTGAACAAAATGGCGGCATTTTTGTTATCAATGAGGAACCGAAGTCCTAGATAGACCAAGTCAAGGACTTCATTGAGCAGGAATCCTCCCTAATCAACCCAAAGAGGCAAAGAAGCTTTGAAGGATAGTAGCTAGATACCTCATTCATGAAGGCATATTGTATCGTAGATCCTTTTCCAAACTACTGTTACGATGCATTCCACCTTCTAACACAAAAGCGGTATTGGAAGAATTGCATGAAGGAGTGTGCAGCGGTCATCCAGGGGCTCGAGTTTTAGTTGAAAGAGTGATACATCAGGGGTATTACTAGATGCAGACCACTTCGTCAAACGATGTAAAAGTTCCAAAAATTTGGAGATATCCCACGCCTTCCATCTGTAGAACAAACCCACGTGGTACCAATGTGGCCTTTTGACATGTGGGGAATGGATTTAATGGGTAAATTTCTCAAGGCAAGAAACGGCTTCGAATATCTCATTGTGGCAGTCGATTACTTCTCCAAGTGGATCGAAGCCAAATCATTAGTGCATCTGACAGAAGAGAACACTTTGAATTTATTTCATAATTTCGTGTTATGTCGTTTCGGAGTTCCTTGAGCAGTCATCACGGATCATGGAACATAATTCTAGAAAAAGTTTACAAAGGAGCGTAATCGACTGAGCTCAAGGCAACGGATAGGCCAAAACTGCAAATAAACTTGTCTTGAAAGCTTTGTAAAAGAATCTTGAAGGAAAGTCCAATAAATGGGTGGAAGAGTTGAATCCGGTCTTATGAGCAGTACGAACCTCGACTAGGGGCCTCACCAAAGAAACTCCCTACTCATTAGTCTATGGTTCGGAAGCAGTAGCACTAGCTGAGCTCGCACTGCCCACATACAGGGTAATGAACTATGAGGAAGAAAGAAATTGAAGTTCAAGAGCTATCGAACTAGACTTATTGGACGAAAAATGAAAAATGGCTAGATTGCGAATGCAAGCTTATAAGTAGCAAACGAAGTTAAGTCATGATAAGAATGTACAGAAAAAACCTTTGCAGATCCAGGATTGGGTACTAAGAAAAATCGAAGTGAATGGCCAATAAATGGAGGCCACAAAACTTACTACGAATTGGGATGGTCCATATTTGCTCAAAAGTGAAGTATGACCGGGTGCATTCAGACTAGCAAAAGAAGATGGGACAATGTTGCCTAATCCATGGCATACAGACCATCTGAAAAAGTACTATATGTAAATGAATTACATTTGTTTACAAAATGTACGAAGTCCAAAGTGAAATTACTTGGATAAATTTTTGTTAATAAGATAATTCTTGTTAACCCATATTATGAATGTTCATTGCGTAGTCGAAGTACAAACACTTTGATAATTTCGTAATTGACATTTGGTTATTGAACGTCGAATCTTTTGTTGTTTTATTAATGAGCATTACTTATTTGTTGCTCATTAAAAAATAATAAAACAAAAGAAAATAGACAAATAACTTAAACGAAATTCATATACTTCAATACTTTTTCATTAATAGAAGGAAGAATAACATATATTCCTATCTATTACAACATTAAATGAAAAAAAAAAAGCTAAGTGCTAGAAGGAGGCAGCGAAGTGGAGGCATCATTGGTTGCAGTTGAAGTTTCAGTTGTTGGAGAAGGAATTTGGGGAGCCAGAGTTTGATCCTGGATGAATGCCTGTTTATCTCCAGTAAGTTCATCTTTAGCATCTTCAGAGTCAGAAACTAACATATCCATTAGCTCAAAGAAACCTGGAGATGTCTTCGTTAGAGGAGTCCACAGAGGTAGATTTTTCTCTTCATCATACACTCAGATTGCCACCATTTCTTCTTCAGAGTAGGGGACAAAATCGGCTCCACCCCAAGCTTTAGGATTGGCAAAGAACAGATCATGTGCCCAGATAAGTGAAATCTTGTCTTCAAAGAAATGGTGAATCTACCTAGCCATGTGTAAAGACCCACGGTTCAGAAACACTATTGATTCTTCATTGACAGCCTTCTTGTATTCATCATATTTGCGAAATATGTCAATGATCATACTCCCCGAGTCATATAATCAACAGCTTTCTCTAGGTGATCAACAGTAATTTTAGCTTCGTCCTTGGAGTCAATAAGCTATGTATTCTTGCTTATTAACTCTTTGTTGTCAGCCTCTAATGGCAATAATTTCTCCTTCAACTTCTTAACTTCGTCTTGAGAGGAAGCCAACTCCGCTTGGACCTTGTTTCTCTCATTCAGCATTAAATTAGCCCTCCTCTCCTCGTTCTCAAACTTGGTCTTCAAAGTAGAAGCCGAAGTCTCAAGGCTACTGCATCTCTGCTCCAAACTAAGTGCATAAGCAATGACCTTCTCTGACTTCTTTGTCGCGTCAGATGGATAGATACTTATTGTGGACATCTACGACGAAGTCAAGGAACAAGTTTAAAACTACATATATGATATATATAGAAAGCAAAGACATAAAAAGCTCTACCATTATAGAACAAATTTGTACCTTAGAAATGCATCCACCAAGTCTATTGTAAGCTTCCTTGACACTTATGCCTTTGATTACCCTAAGGAGATCCAGATCAGCACTCCGGTGAATGACAGACCTCCCCAAAGTTGTTGCATTTTTGCTGATGTGCAAGTTGCTAAGATTCGCAGAGTATCATCAGCTAGCTTCTCTGACTCCACAACAGTTATGAGGAAGTCAAAACCAGGCCTTAGCCAAGAGCGTCCTACGTGCAAAGTAGGAACCCCTGATGTCTTGGAAGCAGAAGGGGTGGAAGAGTCTCTAATAGGTAGAGTAGGAGGACGTTCAGCAGTGGAGGCCCTAGCATCTTAGCTCTTCATTTTCTTCACTACCCCAGCCTCATCCTCCTTATGAGATCTTTTCTTCTGCTTAGGATCTTTTGGAGGTAGCTCTGGGACAGTAGTTTTCCCCTTGGTACTTCCAAAAGCTCTCTTCTTGGCCACTTCTTGAGCCACCTCCGAAGTCAGGCCTTGCCTCTCTGCCAATCTCTCTTTATCCTTCTTTGCAATGTCTTCCAGATTGTGCAGAGTAGGAGGATTGGCAATGTCTTTCTTCAGTAAAGCCCTTCTGGCAGCCTTCTGCATCTTCTTGATCTCTTCCAACTGATCATAACCCATAGTTGCAAAGTCAAAAAAAGCAAAGATCACCACAAGAGAGGATAAAATTCTAAGTGACGAGCTTAGAGAAAATTGTATTGTGTATGTTACAGTTAAGGGATATACCAACTGCAGTTTGACAACCAGCAAGATCTCCTCTTTACAATTCATGCATTCACTGGAAAAGACCCTGCCGGGGTGGAATGTCCACATGCTGTACACATGGCCATCCTCTAAGCCTAACTCTATCCTCCTCTCCTTGGTGTTTCCAATACCACACTTCCAAACTCTCTTTACTCAATAATTAATTCATCGAATAGAACAAAGTTTGTTTGGAGGGATCGATGCCAAAATTGCCTTCTATTATTTTAATGAAGGCCCTTTCCTTCAAAGAAAATTTCCTCATTGACTTCGATGAAGTCCATTTATACAAAGCGTTCTCTAAGGGAGGAAAAGGAGAATCTATTGTAGACTCTACAAGAATCCACTTTTCTCTCCAATCTACTTTATTAGGAATGGAGTCAAAAATGGAGATTTTATTTCTACAAGGTCGGATGGAAAAACTATTATCGACCATTTTCAAAGAGCTGAAAAAATAATGAAGAATATTTTCAGCAAATTCATAACCTAATCTCCTACATATAACAATGAGACACATAAGGTATCTCACTGTGTTGCTATGAAGATGTGCTGGTTGCGCACAAATGGCAAAAAGGAAGTCTGTGAAATCTGAGTCCATAGGAAGCCTAAGACCTGAATCGAAGTGGTCAAAGGAATTGGAATGTGTTTGGTGGACATGGAAAGAATGGAAGTGTGAGTCCAAGTTTTGTACTTTGTCTCATCCAAATGGATGCCTATATGAAGTGCCGCTAATTCACTAGGATCTGTTTGGTTGCGAAGCAGGGCAAAAATTGGACTAGTCCCAGACTTAGTTTTTCCTTTTCCCCTCTTGGGTCTTCCAGAAATGTCTGAGAGCTTGGTTTTCTTTAAGTCTAAGGTTGTTAATCCAGTCGCTGTGACTCCGGAGGAAACTCCTGCAGCAACAGCCACCGTCACAACAATAACATTGGGTTCAGCAATTGTCACCCCAGAAGGGTTCGAAGTCAAAGCAGCTATGGTCTCCGGAGCAAGTCCTTCAACTTCACCAGCGTCTTCCTCCACTACATTCCCCTCAGCAACCTCACCCTCCTCCTCAGCGGAGTTGTCCATTTCCTCCTCCTCAAATTCTTCACTCTCTCCCTCACTCTCTACACTCTCAGTCTCAAAAGATATGATAATTTATTTATCTTTCCTCACTCCTCTTGGGTTAGTGGAAGTGTTAACTTCGGGCACTTCGGAGTCAAAGCTTTGGTTAAGAATGGCCACTACTAGAAAAATGGCTATTACCAGCTAATCATTTTATATTGGTAGTTACCAATAGATTACCCATTGATTATCAACCGACAAAAAGAATTCGAGAAGTTTGAAAATTTTCCAATTGACTACCAACCAAATATTTTTTGTTGCAGTTAATTAGTTGGTAATCAGTTGGAAATTAGTTGGTATTTTAGCACAACAATATTTTCCAATTATTTAACAACTAGAAAACTCATAACTGATAATAATTTTGTTGGTAAGTCAGTTGGTAATTTGACGGGAAAGAATTTGGCAACTAAATACTGACAAGAATCTCATTGTTGGTAATAGTTTTATTGGTAATTCAATTGCTAATTTGTTATGAACTTATTTGGCAACAAAAATTTCATAGTTAGTACTATTTTTATTGTTAATTCAGTTCATGATTTGGCCAAAAAGTATTTGCCAAGTAATTACCAACAAGAAATCATTATTGGTAATATTTTTGTCACTAATTTAACTTGTAAATTTGAAGGAAAAGTATTTTATACACGTGTTATAGTTGTAAACGAGTTTAATTCATTTAACATGTTTAAATAATAATTAATTTTTATTTTTATTTTTATTATTTTTAATTATATATTCTAATTTATTATCAAATGAATATAATAATTTTTATTATTTTAAATTTTAATATTTTATATATAATTAAATTAAATAATATTAATATTTTTATAAATTAAATAGGCAATAATCAGGTTAACACGTTTCGAATTTTACACATGATTAATTTTTCATCATATTTGAATTTAACCTTTTTTTTTTACATGGTTACAAGAACTCGATATGATTGATCCCTCTAATAAATCTAGAGTTTATCATCTTTATCAATAATAAAAAAAAAAAAATGAATAGAAAAAATAGGCTATAACAAAATATTTAATAATTTTTGAAGTATTGATAGTTCAATTGCTACAAAACATAAAATAAATATATAATTTAACCGTAACAACTAGCCTTTTCTTCCAGCAATGACACTGAAATTCGTGTGCAAAGATCGATGAATTTAAGTAGAAAAAAAAAAAATTATCAAAAAAAAAAAAAAAAAAAAAGTAGAAAGAGAAAGAAAGGAAACAGCATTTGTACAGGTTGGGTAAAAAATAAAGCAGATAGTCAACGTGTGAATAAGAAAAAGTGGAGGAGAAGAAAAAGGACTGTATGTGATGTTTTCTCGGGCACCAAAATTTTCTTTTAGCTCTTTTATATTTTTTATTATACGAATTTTATGTTTTTTAATCAATTCAGAGAGGTTGGAAGTCGCGGGAATTCTCTCTTTTTATTAGAGACTAAAATTAAATCATGATTTTTTTTTTTTTTTTAAACTTGTAAAAAAAAAAAAAAAAATCAGTATATATAGAGATTAAAAGCATCATCCATATTAAATTTTTAAATGATATATATTTAATATAATTTATTTATTTATTTTGAATTAAAGAAATTCTTTTTTCTATTAAAACTTTTTAAAATTAATTGTGAGATGTTGGATGCTGAAAGAATTCTCTAAAGACTAAAAAAAATTCCTGATTTTTTTCCCCTTTTAACTCGTCTAATTCAGAGAAAAAATCAATATATATATATATATATAATGTAGATTTTTTTTGAGGTGATATAATGTAGATTAAAGGCATCATCCACAATAATTTTTATAAAAAAATATTAATTTAAAATTTATATGCAAATATTATTTTCAAACTAAAAAATCTTTTATTTAAATATATAAAAATCTGCTTTATAAGAAATTAATTAATTTTTTTAAAAAAAAAAATTGAATTTTTCAAAGAATATTCATTTGAGATCATCTATTTATTTATTTAGTTTTAATTAAATATAATTTATTATCATTAACAAAGTTTAGTTTTCAAAATCAGTTTAAGTTCTCTATTTGAAATACAGAAGAGAAGATATTGTATATATAAAAAATTAAATGTATCATTCACATCAATTTTTGGAACAAAAATAATATTAAATTAACATTTGTATACAAATATTATTTTTAAAATTAAAAATATTTTATTTAAAATATTTAAAAATCTTTTTTATAAGAATTTAATTTGTATAAAAAAATTAAAATTTTCAAAAAAAATATTCATTTGAGATTATTTATGTATTCTGAATTAAAAATAATTTAAAAGTTATGTTTTGATTTTTTTTTTTTTTTTTTTTTTTCCAAACTTGTATAATTCAGATTAAAAAATCAATATATATACATATTAAATGCATCATTCACATTAATTTTTGTAAACAAAATATTAATTTAAAATTTATATGCAAATATTATTTTCAAATTAAAATCTTGTTTGTCTAAGAATTTACTTTTTTATTAAAAAATTTAATTTTTTTTAAAAATATTCATTTAATATAATTTATTATCATAAAAAAAATTAAATTTTCAAAATCAATTGAGAGAATTTTGGAGCAAGAGAATTCTCCATAAAGATTACAAAAAAAAATTAAATCTTAATTTTTTTCTGACCTGTCTAATTTATAGAAAAAAAAATCAGTATATATAATGAAAGGTTAAAGGAATCGTCCACCCTATTATTATTATTTTTTATATAAAAAAATTAATTTGAAATTTATATACAAATATTATTTTTCAAAGTATAAGGCTGTTTTTGGATTGAGATTTTTTTTCAAAATTTCACTCAAACTCAAAAAAAAAATAGTTGTACTTGTTTGGACACTAATTTGACATGTTACTGTTCATGTCTAGTGAGGTGGCAAAAAAAAAATAAAAAATTCACTCACTTACTATAAATATTCAATATGTACATATAAATATATATAATTCAAATAAAAAATCATCACTACACTAATAAAATATATTATTTTTGTCTCCCAGACAACATTTTACATTGGCCACACATTACTCATCGTTATTCGCAATCAACTCAATTCTTTTTTTAGAAAAAAAAAATAAATTTCTCAAAAAAAAAGTTTCAATCCAAAAACACCATAAATCTTTTATTTTAAATATATAAAATCTCCATTGTATAAGAATTTATTTGTTTATTAAAAATTTTGAATTTTGCAAATAATATTCATGT
>JAXGGT010000205.1:0-28832 GCA_035583425.1 Marsdenia floribunda | reverse complement strand
AATAATGATTTGAAAGAAATTACTTTATCTACGTCAAAATTTTTTATTTAATTTTGTACTTTTATTTTAGTTTTTTTCTTAATTATATTGAAAAATTTGAGAGGAAATACTTTATTTTTTATTTTACGAAAATTTATTAATTAATTTTACATTAATAATTTAACTGAAAATAAAGAATAAAAACTAAGTGGTGAAAATTCTTCTCGGGGATCCCCGATCTCCAACGGAGCCCGGATGGTATAAAAAAAAAAATCCCCGCAGGGGATGGGGACGGAGATGAGGAATACATGTGAGAATCGAGAATGGAGATGAGAGAAGGTGTCCCCGCAAACCCCGTCCCCGTTGCCATCCCTAGCAGAAATAAATCCATCCCAACAAGGAAATTTCAAATCATTGAACAGAACCCCCAGACAATCCATTGTCAGTTTTCTTTAAAAGAGAAAAACCAGAAGCTAAAATTAAACGAAACTGTTGAGCCAAAGAATAAAGAACAGAAAATTGCCTCTGGGGTTTAAAAATATAATTATCTAAAGAAACAATGATCTTCTCACTAGCAAGGTAACATCTTTGATCTTATGAATTCGTATTGTGAAATTTAAAAATCTTTAACATTCAGAAACTCAAGCAAAAAGAGGTTTTGGAGCAGGGCTTTGGGAGTTATCTGCAAAAATTTAATAATTTGATAAGTTCTTTCATTCTTTTCTTGTGTACAAACCTTTTAATTATTTGATAGATGTAAGAAAATATATTTTGAGAAAATTCTATTGGATAGATTGAAATAAAGTAAAAATGCAAGGACCAAAAATATATCTTTTACCAAGAATTTTTGTTAAAATACAACTATTTCCACCCGAGTTGTTTTTCATTCAGCCAAAATTCTCTATCCGTCCTTCCGCAAACACCATAGATTTCTATCAATGGCGAGCAAAACCCACTTAGATTCTATCGAATCATAGTCGGGAAATGACTTCAAAATTCTCATGAATTACCCAGTGCCACTTTCCCTCCCACTGCCTTCCCTATCCAAGAACATAGAGCTCAGTAGAGCCTTAACAGCATCATCAAAATCAGCACTTTTTCTCTTTCGACTACTCATGTTCTCTATGAAGATCAGTGGATCATTGCTATTAATAAGCCTCAAGGAGTTTACTGTGAGAATGTCTTGTCTGCCGTTCCTGGTCTACTAAGTGATTCCGCTGACTCAGGTTAATTAATCCAGTGCAATTTTGGCTATTTTTGTTACTTTTTGATGGCATGGTATGGTACCTGATGAGTGAAATCTAGATTCTAGACAACACTTCTTTATGAAATTATAAACATAGATGGCTGATGATTGCAAGATGTCAAGGTCAATGAAGGATTTTATTCTTCTATTAATACTTTTAGTAAATACAATAAGCAACAAGGCAACAACCAGGAAAAGAATGAAATATGGTAGCAGTTCAAGAGATATATGCAGCTTAAACGATTAGCTCCTTCCTGTTTGCCGTGTCACTTTTCTTGCTGAATTTGACACTCTTTGGAATTAGTTTGATCAAGTCTTCTGGAAAATTATACCTTGTCCTTCTACATGCATCATGATTGTAAAAAGTTGTGCTTTGGAGAGCTAAACTTTTTCTTAATATGATAATAAATTTCGTAGATTTTCAACGAGAATGTTGAATATTAGGGGATATTGATGGTCAGATAATGTGATAAAACCACAAGGACTGATACTTACTTTATTCTTTATTCTAGGGATCGCTGGAAACCTGGGAGAGCTCCATTTGGCCAATAGACTTGACCGTGACACAAGTGGTGTTATGGTAATAACAAAGTCACACAAGGCAGCAGCCAAGCTTGTAAAAACCTTTACGGAGCACAAAGTTAGGAAAACCTATATTGCTTTCTGTTTTGGTCAGTCTCCAAAATGGAAGAATATGAATTAAGTCTGGTCATGGCCGATCAAAGCATGGAGCATGGTGCGTTTATGCTGCATCAGATGTGGGTAGGCCATTACCAGGTGGTTCAGTTGTTAAAGATATGGAAACATTCTTTGAAATATTATCAGTAAATGGCCAAGGGCTTTTTAATGAGGCTTCTGGTTCAAGAAGAGACGAAGAAGTAACAATGGCTATTGAAGAAAAATCTATAATTGATTCTGATGTGAAGAAAGATGAAATTCTGGTAAGAGCATACCCTAGGAGCGGAAGAACCCATCAAATTCGCTTGCACTGCCAGTATCTTGGAATTCCCATAAGGGGAGATGTAAAATATGAAGGTGTATATGAGTGGAAGGGTCAAACATTTGATGGATTCAATCATCCTGTGACCGCTGAACCTGTTGTTATTCAAGCCCCTTTGCCGTTGTGGGCATGCCAAGTGTTCCAGTCAGAGGCATTTTAAATCTGGGCAGGATCTCCCTTGGATTGAGAGGAAAATGATGCTTTTAAGCATCTTTGAATCATGTGGTAAGATAATGAACTTTGTTTCCCAGTTGCATTTTAATGGTTGTTCTATGTCCTCAGCTGGTTATCTAATATAATTTTTGAAGTTATTGAGTGAGCATTATTCTTTGTAAGTTTCTCAAATTATCTGTTCCACTCCACCGAAATTTACGTTACTAATGCCAATACATCCAATGCCTAATCTTTCCAAGTATTAGAGATATGAAGTTTTTCTTGTAAAGTAATTTTAGATGTGATTCCGCTGACTATTTTACTTGCTGAGAACATTGATCATTCTCTGAGTACTTTTGATGAATTGCTTTTGAAGAAACTTTTCTATTTCCAAAGCTACATATATAAAGACCCCCTGTTCTTGGCTCCTTGAATTTTGTAATCAGTTTCCTAATACAACTCCAAGACTCAAAAGCTTTTCTTTATGAGATTTCTGTGAAAATGCAAAGAGGATTGAGCTTGAGGTTACCAAAGAGGTGAGGGTCCTTGTTGCCCAGAGCCCAAAGTTTGCTGTGTGTAAAGTTGCACCAATGATCTCTCCCCTATGTGGAGTCCATATTGCATGATTGATTAGCATTGAGTTTGACAAAAAAACAAATCTTTAATCAAGTTATTGAATACTTATTCACTTAGTTTGTGACCTCTGACTGATTTTAGTAGATGGTTCTTTGAGATTTTGAAAGGCTCAATGGATTTTATTTTCTATAGAATTCCATTCACTTCAAACAATGGTACTTGGGAAAATGCTAAAGATATGTGGAGTTTAGTTGCAAGCATGGTGTTGAAAGTTGAAACCAGTTGGTTTAAGGGAAGTTTTCAAATTGAATAAATTACTCAAGACTTTTAAACAGTAAACCACTTGTGTAATTCTTTTTTTCTTTGTTTTGTGTCAATCAAACCAATCTAAGTTAGAATTCCACATGGTTTACATCATGAAAAGCCACCAAAAATGCCTTTTTGTGGCCAAGATTTTTGTATCTCAGCAGTGTCAATTGTCTTTCTTTATAGGCTCCGTGGGCTGTAAACAAGAAAACTACCAAAGCATTTTTTGTTATTGCAGTGCACATTAGTTGTTTTTTTGTGTGTGTGTGTGTATATATGTTTGACAAACTCAAATAAAGGTAAATTTTTGAAAAGTGGGATTCATAACATGGGTTTGATAAGTGAGGCCTTGGCTCAGATCCTTATACCTGTTGCTGCTCTGATAGGTATCGGGTTTACTTTAGTTCAGTGGTTCTTGGTTTCAAGGGTAAAAGTGCTTCCGACCTGGCATGACAAAGGTTACAAGGACCATTTGATTGGAGAAGACGAACAAGAGGAGGGTATTGACTCAGCTAAGGCTGTTATCAAATATGCTGAGATTCAGAATGCCATTTCTGTTGGTGAGAATTCTGTCTCTGCATCTCTGCCTTACAGTGAATTTTTCATCAGTTTTTTTCTTCTGGTGGTTTGTTGCATACAAGTATGTGATTATTCATGATCGGAACTTAATCAGGTCTTTCCAATGTTAAGATTGTGTGCCTCCTTGTGGCAAATTTCTTCTTCTCGCCATGATTTGCTGCATATATAGAACAAGCATTTGATAAAAGTTGGAGTTCTTCTTTAAGACTCAACAGTTTAGTTCAGTGTATATAGAAGAGCTAATCATAGAAGTTTTGAAGAGTATTGATTTATGGGTTGGCTGATAAATCTTATAGATTTTGCACATTCTTGTATACAAGGGGGCAACATCATTTCTATTCAGAGTACAAGTATTTTGGCATCTTCGAGTTTGTATTTGTTGCAATCATTTTCCTCTTCCTTGGTTCAGTTAAAGGCTTTAGCACCAAGTCTGAAAACCAGCACTTACAATGAAGGAACAATCTGTAAACCAGCACAAGCAAAAGTTATTTTCAGTACCATTGCTTTCTTGCTTGGCTCCCTCACATCTGTCCTCTCTGGCTATCTTGGAATGAAGATTGCAACCTTTGGCAATGCAAGGACAACTTTGGAAACAAGGAAAGGAGTAGGAAAAGCATTTATAACTGTCTTCTGCTCTGGTGCAGTTATGGGTTTCCTTCTTGCTGCTAATGGCCTTCTTGTGATGTATATTTCCGTCAATCTATTTAAACTATACTACGGTGATGATTGGGAGGGACTGTATGAATCGATTATTGGTTATGGTCTTGGAGGGTCTTCAATGGTACTCTCTGGGAGAGTTGGAGGTGGCATATATAAAAGCAGCAGATGTTGGTGCTGATTTAGTTGGCAAAGTTGAAGAGAATATACCTGAGAATGATCCTCGTAAGCCCGCTGTAATCATAGTATCATTTCTTGCAACAACATACATGTCTGAAAGCCTTTGAACTCAGCGAAAGATTCTCTTTTTTTTATTTTTACACAGGTTATTGCAGACAATGTTGGTGATAATGTAGGAGATATTGCTGGAATGGGTTCTGACTTATTTGGTTCCTTTGCAGCACTCTTTGTTGGATCGATATCATCTTTTGGAATCAATCATGATTTTGTTGCCATGTCTTTTCCTCTAATCATTGGCTTAATGGGGATTGTGGTTTGTTTGATAACCACTCTTGTAGCAACAGATGTGTTCGAGATTAGAAATGTGACAGAAATCGAACCATCTTTGAAGAGACTACTTATCTCTACCGTACTTAAGACTGCTGGAATAGCTGCTGTCAGTTTCTTTGCTTTATCATCTAAATTCACTCTTTTTGACTTTGGAACAGAGAAAGTCATAAAAAATTGGTATTTTCAGTTTCTTGAGCATTCCATCTACTTTCAAAGAAAGGAAAAAAAAAGAAAAACTGATGAATATTAGTGATCTGGACCAATCCTTCTAGTGGATAAAGCCTGAATCATTCTTCATCAGAAACCGATGATTTGCAAGGCTACCTGTTGCATGCTAGTATGGTATAATTTCCACATTCCATGTATACAAGCTCTTATATCATCTAGGGTTTTGCAATTGGATCAGATGCCCTTGTTTCTCTTGCTCTTTTTGGTGCGTATGTGAGCAGAGCTGGTATCGAGAATGTTGATATCATGAATTCAAAGGTCTTCATTGAGTTCATTGTTGGAGCCATGCTTCCATATTGGTTCGCAGCAGCAAATGAAGAGTGTAGGAAGTGCAGCAAATATTATTTGATTTCTAAGATATGCAATGTATATAATAAGATGTATGTACCCTTTCTTAATTAATCTATTTTGGAAAAATCGGGGGGGAAAAAAAAAAAAAAAGAAAGAAAGAAAACCTAAGTTTCACGTTTCAAAATAAATTTTTCTCAAAAAAAAAAAACTACCAAAATAGAGGATTATAATTTTCGGAGAAGCCTGATCTTCTGCTGTCATACATTATATCATCCCCTGACGCAACACGATTAAAATAACTAATAACTCCCTAGCTCATGCCAAGGAATCAAGATGACATGATCCAAAAGTTTTTTTTGCGATATCCATTTGCTGTTTACGTACATTACCCAGATTCATATTGGAGCCGCCCATGCACGAGGGAAAAGTAGTTCCTATAATAAATTAATTAATATATATAATAGTGGTATACGTATTTGATTCGATAATTTGATACAGCTTCGTTTATCTTCTCATGCGATAAATATATCTATATATATATATATATATATATATATTTGGTTTTTAAAACTCAGTATTCATTTTTTATCCTTACTAATTTGGAGTCAAGTTGCATTCTTTTTGGAAAGAAGCTTTTGCTAACATCTCATTTTTTTCATACATAAAATTTGAATTCAAGATGTTACTTAAAGGAAATAGAACTTCTTATTTGGACCAAAAAGTTGTTGGTACATATGTATATAAATAAAGGCAACCTCTCTTTGTGAGAATTAATGTTAAGCAATATGTATGGGCATCTCTGACGGAGGCCTCCATGAATGAATATTGATATCAATAACGTAGATGCATGGGCACTCAACACAGCTGTGAAGAAGAAGAAAACTGCCCATTTACATTTCTCTTTTGCTTCCCATAATGAATGAAGACAGAAGAATAAAACGAATAAGGGAAATCAGTTGCGAGAAAATATCTAGAGGTATACCTCATTAAATTAAATTACGATTGATTTGCTCCCTCTATAAATTCTGAAATTAAGCATCCAAGTTCGACGTAGTAGTAATAAAGATCAAAATGGTGGGAAAGGGCAATTTCGCGTTGCTAACTTTCTCGATCCTGCTGGTCGTGGGTTTTACAGCAGAGGGGATCAGAGAGTTGAAGGAAAATGATACTATGAGAGTTAAGAAACCACAGCGGTTTTTTGATAATAATAATAAAAATAACCCTGCTGCAGGTTGGATGGGAGGTACCGGACACAAAAGTAGTACTGGTCAGCTCAATTATGGACTTTCCTTCTTTAATTTTGGTAAAGGCTTCGGTTATGGCTTCCATTTTGGAATGCCTGGAGGCTCGGGAGGCAAAGCTGGCTGCTCTCCTAAGAGCGGTGGAGGTGGAGGTGGAGGGGGAGGGGGAGGTGGAGGTGGTGGAGGAAAGCACCCCAAGGAGGACTCACATCATGGAGGCCAAGGAGGTGAAACTGGGAAAGGAGGTGGAGGAAAGCAAAACAACGACTACGCAAATCATGGAGGAGGTGGCATGGGCAAGGGTATTGGAGGTGGAGGACATGGTTGTGGCTTTGGAGGACTGGGAGGTGGATTTGGTGGAGGAATGGGAGGTGGATTTGGTGGAGGAATGGGAGGTGGTATTGGTGGAGGAATTGGAGGTGGAGGAATTGGAAGTGGAGGAATTGGAAGTGGAGGGTTTGGAGCAGGTGCTGCTGTAGGTAATGGTGGAAAAGGAAGATAATTTGGTGCATCTGGGTTATTAGCTTATAGCAATGCTTAAGATTCTAATTAATGACTTTATTTCTTGAGTTTTGTACGTAATGGTTGCATGCACGTACTGATGATATCTATGATATGTTCAAATAATTATGGCTTAGTAATTAAATCCAAGTTTATGACATGTTTGAGATTCTGGCGAATTCAATGCATGATTAAAATATATATTGCTATATCTCCATGCATGCAAAATTATTTAAATATTGGAATAATGGTTCTATTTTTCAGTTCAATTTTCAAACAAATTTATGTACAAAAATATATTTATCCTAGTTCTATGGAAAAATAAATAAATAAATAAAAATAATATTTTTATCATTTAAAATATGACTATTAAATATCTCCTTCAATTTTTATTCACAAACAAACTTTGAACAATAAATGTAGATTGTTAGAAATTGGATTTTATATATATGTATAGTTTTGTATTACAAATAACAAATCATTAATAATTTCGGTAAAAGACTAAGTTTTTGATTTTATATCTCGAAATATATATTTAGTATACAAAGCATACAAATTGCTTAGTGTAAAACACATAAAGATTATAAAACATTATTAGCACTAAAATTTATAACAGCAATAAAATACTAGTAAATAGAAAACAAAAAATAATAATAAAGTGAATAAATATTAAAATAATTTGGCTCATAATAAAATAGGGCTGTATTAATTAAATATTTCAATAGGCATCTTTACTATTAATAAAATTAGCGTTATATAATCAAACAAATACTGAAATCAGAGCAAATTCGAACAGAAAAACCAGTGAACTATTAATTGTAAAGAAAATAATATTAATTACCAAAAAAAAAGAAAAAAAAAGAAAAAAGAAAAAGCTAGACTTTACTGGCTATATATCAATCCATTCATCATATTCTCTTGATCTCAACCACTTCTTCCCATTCCATTCTTCTTTATTTAGTAGCAGTTAATATTTCCAGGTTTACAGTTATAGTATAATGTCTGAAGCAAAAAACAAAAGAACTAGACTGATCAGGTTAAGTATTATCATACTTAATTAAAGAACATATATATATATATATATATATATTCTTAGTTGAATATCAGTAGTTACACAGCCAACGAATCCAATGACCTTTATGTGAAGGCGTAGAGACGACAGTATGGGCATCCCTCACGGAGACCATGAATGAATATTTACAGCAATCACGTAGATGCATGGGGCACTCGAGCTAGAAAAGTGTACGTTATATATGCAAAGGTTAAAGAAGAAGAAGAAGCAGCTGTCCAACTGCAATTCTCTTTTGATTGTCATAATGAATGAACGAAGTTGAAATAAATAAATTAATGTAAATAGAGAAAATCAGTTGCAAAGGAATTAGTTGTAAGATTTATGTCTTCATTGAATGGCCTTTGTGCTGCTTGTAATGTGCGTACGTAGCTATTTTCCAACCTATAAATTGTGAAACTGAGCAACCAAGAAACGCAACTGAGAGTAGTAATCATGAGTATCAGATTAATGGTGGGGAAGGGCCTCTTTGTGTTTCTCATGTTTTCTGTCTTGCTTTTGGATTTTATAGAAGGGATCAGGGAGTTGAAGGCTGATGATGAGGGCATTAAAATCCGGGAATGGTATTCTGAAAATAACCCCAGCTGGAGTGTAGATGATCATGAGCATGAGAAGAGCTTAAATTATAGGCATTCCGATAGTATGAGGAAAGGCTTTGGTTATAGTTTTCACCATGGAAAGCCTGAAGGTTTGAGAAAACCTGATTGCATAGGAAAAGGTGGAGGCGGTAGTGGAAATGTTGTTGGGGGAGGAGGCGGAGTAGTAGTTGGTGGTGAGAGGAAAAAGCACCATGAGGAGAAAAAACATCATCAACATCACGGAGGGGGTGGAGCCGGTGGCATCGGAAAAGAAATTGGAGGAGGAGTTGGAATTGGTAAAGGAACGGGAAAGGGCGGTGGTGTTGGTGGAGGAGGTGGACTAGGAGGTCATTCAGGAGGAAGTGTAGGAGGTGGCATTGGCAAGGGTGGAGGAATTGGAGGTGGAGTTGGAGTTGGAAGTGGTGCGGGTGGAGGATTAGGAGGCGGTACTGGCAAAGGAGGAGGAATTGGAGGAGGAATAGGAAGTGGTGGGGGAGGCGGATTTGGAGGTGGAGTGGGAGGTGGTTCAGGAGGGATAGGAGGTGGTGGGGGAGGTGGATTTGGAGGTGGCATTGGTAAGGGTGGAGGAGGAATAGGAGGTGGTGCGGGAGGTGGATTTGGTGGTGGCATTGGCAAGGGAGGTGGAATTGGTGAAGGTGTAGGAGGTGGTGGTGGTGGTGGATTTGGAGGTGGAATTGGCAAGGTTGGAGGCGTTGGTGGGGGTGCAGGTGGTGCAGGTGGTGGATTTGGAGGTGGCATTGGCAAAGGTGGGGGAATCGGTGGGGGAGGTGGTTCAGGCTGGGGATTTGGAGGTGGAGGAGGTGCCGGTGGCGATGATGCAGGCAAGGGGATCGGTGGGGGTGGTGGAATCGGAAGATAAATTTGGCATAGGTGGATAAATAGGCTTAATTAATTTAACAAGCCGTGCATGCCGAACTTTACGTATGATCATGATATTCTGATTTATAGTCTTTTTATATGCTCTTTATATGAAATAAGTAGTAACGAGCGAGTGCCAATTCACGTACATTTGCTTTGCATGTATCCCATCCCAAGCATAGTTAGTTAATGGGCCGCTACCTATCTGTCGGATGGATGATGTTCTCCGTATTCCATTCAATCAAGTATCTGCTGAATCTTCCAGGATTCATGTCATATATATATTTGAAAGTCCATTAAGAAATAAATCCAAATCTTTTACATTGTTTATTTCTTCTTCTTTTTTTCCAGTCCATTAATTTATTTATTATTCTTTTATATATAATTTTTAATCTATCTATCGATCAATAATTAATTATTTAATTACAATTACAAAATGTTCGAAATTTGATATAATATTTAAGATTATATTTAATTACAATTGTTTATAAAATTTTGTTATTTTATTATCTACACATATTTATTAAAAAGTAAAAATAATCAAGAAGGTGTGATTGGAGAGGTCATGAGTTCGAGACATGATAGAGGTAAAAATGCCCCAAAAATCTCAAAAAAAAAAAAAAAAAGTAAAAGTAAAATTATTAGAGTTCCGAACCAACTTTATCATCATGTAGGACTGCAACGATCCTCATCCCCTAGCTGCACTGTGCTCCCTATATATATATATATATATAGTGTGTGTGTGTTGTATCATTCTCCATTAAAAGGAAAATGTTGAATGGCAATTAATGGCACTATCTCATAGAGCAACTTCAGAAATGGCATGAGGAGGAAGATTAGCCCACCTGCAGGAAGAGAGTCTTTCTCTGTTCTAAAGGCGACCTCTCCCTTGCTTTTCCATCCCTTCGAAAAAGATAGGGTCAAGGGAGAATATTGCATGTCAAAATCTTATAGCATATGTATATATATATAGTGGCATTGTTGAGTAAAGTTTTTGCAGTCCTACCCTACCACCTGATACGAAGCTCCAGCTGATCACACACCACTTATATATTATTATTTGTAATTCTGTAGATACTATATATAGTCAAATTAATTCAAATCACATCGAATATTGATTCACTTTGAAAATAAATTTTATTAATATTTATTTCTTATATAGTATAAAAATTAATGGTCACAAAATTTTCATATATTATATAAATGAAATTAAACAAAAAGTCACATACGAGATTCAAACATCATGCACCCTCTCCTTAATCATATATAATTTCCTCAATTCACATAGAATGTAAAAATATGATATTCTCTCTTCTTTTCCTTTTTTTTTTTTTTTTTTCCTTTTTCTTTTGAGCTAGGAATCTCTATTTTTTGTTCATCAAATAATATTTTAATCACATGTTTAAAAAAATATTTACATAAAATTTTATGTATTTCTTAATATAAAATACTAAAAATATTCTTTAACATTTTAAATTACAAAAATAATTAATCATTAATAAATATATTTTCCTGATTTTTTTTAATAATTATTGGTCCCTCGTCCAAAGTCGGCATGCAGTTCAAATGTAAATTCCTCCGAAGCTACTATAAATGTCGTTTTGACTTTTCATTTTGCCAGAAGCCACCTTTCCCAAATTGAGCTTCCCTTTACATACATGTGGGATACATAAAAAGTGTAAGGAGTGTGCAAAAAAAATGCACCACTTTCATAATTATTCACATAGTTTAATCCAAAAGAAATGAAAAGGATTAGCCCTTCGATGTGGTGCCGTTCCCAGAACCACAATTTTACTTTTAATAAATTAATGCCTGCTTCCTACCGGGGGAGGCTAGCTACCTGATCATGATGACTTCACTGACTCCCGACAGATGCTTTTCATTGGAGGTAAACAATTAACGCATGGAATATGTTCCATGGAGATTCAACTCTCCCAACCTCGTGATTAATGAACAAAGTGAATAACTATCGCGACACACCTAATATTGTTGTTATAATAATAGGTGATATATTTGAGAAATTTAATAAGCCATCAATTAAAATGAACTTTTGATGGATCCATTGGCGATGTAGATGATCAGAAATGGAGAGGTTACTGTAGATTCATGTATATATATATATATATAGGTGGATCCAGTACTGCGCAGCCGGATATATATCTATGAAGCGTGGGATTGAATTCCCGGTCAGAAGTTGGTTGGTGAGATAGCAATAAGTTTTTCCATGTCATCGGGGAGAATGTTTCTATACTTTTAGATGGGGAAGTATGTGTATAATATACATAAATGGAGGCCACATGGATTTCCATTTAATTTCCCAGCACACACACCTGACCGGGATCAGCATTAAATTAAAGACTCGTGTTTTCGCATTTCTCCCTTTTTCATTTTTTCATGATTTTGGCAAAGGTACTTAATACACAAATTAAGCAAGTGGGTATAATCCCAGAAGTTTTTTGACTTTGCATGACTTTAATAGATAAATTTACTAAATTTTACTCTTTCTAGCTTAATTTTAAATTTCGCAAATATATTAAATCCATTGTTATTTTTTTATCATAATATAAGTTAAAATAACTTTAATAGTCACACACACACACACATATGTTGTGAACTAGGTTCCAACATAGTTCGCTTAAGAGATCTATGAGCGGTTATTAAGTAGGAGTTTGAAGTCTTTTACTCAATGACGCATTTTAAATTTGTGAAGTGCATTTGAAGTGTGCCAAAGCGGACAATACTAATAAAATTATTATTAATTAAATTGTATATGTTCATCAAAATATATTACTCTTGATACTGAGAAAGAAAATGCATTACTCTCTCTCTCTCTATGTATTCATTTCTATACTAATATTTTTAACCAAAAAAAACAATTGTTTTTTTAAAATTTATATAAAATTTTAATTTATTTAAAAAATAAAATTTCAATTTTTAATTATATTTTTAATGTTTGAACTATAAAAATTTTTAAATTTGAATGTTTATTTTTATTTACTTTTTTTTTTTTTTTTGAAAATTTTAATACTTTTATATTCCTTTGAGATGATTTGAACTTATGACTTTTTATAATTGTAGGTGAAGCTGCTACCACTCCAACAATGTCTACTTGTCATTATAACTTTTTTGTTAATTTTTTTTTTTTAAAAAAAAAAAAATTGTACATAAATTACCTTTCAAATGTAGATGTCCTTTTACAAGTCAACCAAATTCTATCTTGCAAACCTGAGTGGACATTGGCAAATTCCAAACCCTAGGTGTTGTTTTCCTAATTTTACAATGATGGAGGCAGTTGAAAAAAAAAAAAAAAAAAACAAAAACAAAAGAAAAATTGTCAAGAAGGTTCGTGAATTATTAAAGGTATAATACTGCAAAAAAGAAAAGGGGAGGAAAAAAAAAAAAAACCATTTCAAAGTTGAATAAAATCTCCCCGCTCATAGTTGCAAATTACATGCATATCTTTCTTACCCTAAAGGCAAGCATGTATATCTCTTCTTCCATGGCTTACCCAGGAAGGTTGTATCTGTTATAATGGGGAGTGGAGAAAAAAGCACCCATTAATCTCCTCTTTGACATTCTCATCCATATGGGCACCCATAAAATTGGACTTTGCTTTTAGGAATTCTTTCGTTGTCAATTTAATATATATATATATATATATATCAAACTATATTTACAATATTTTGTTATTATCATTAATTATTAATTGAATTCATAAGAAATACTTAATAAATTAATTAAATTATACTTCAATATCAAAATTAAACTCTATTTTTGCTTGTCACAACCTAATTACTATAACTTTACTAACACACTAACAATAGTTTTTAATTCTTGAATCATAAATCATATTTTACGTTTTCAATAAAATTCAAACTCTAAAATTTTGAAATAAATTAATTAATTAATAACTTTAACTTGTTAGTTATGTCTTAATTAAACAAGAATTCTCGAAATTCAATTCGATAGAGTATTAGTTGTCTCTCTCTCTTTTTCTTTTTTTCTTTTTTTTTGGATGTGATATTATTATTTGGATGGCATATTTATTTTCTATTTGTACAAATACAATATATACAGGATTAGATATGTACATGTCAGATGGGGGACGTGTGAGTGACATTTGCAAGTAGGACCATAATTTCACCAGCTATGTATTATTGAGATATTGGGCATTGATTGCACTAATCAGTGTAATTATGTTTTCCCGCAATTATTTTCCAAGTTTGGTTGAAAAATTTACATTTTAGCAAATACATACCGTTCTTGACTTTGATGTGTCCAAAATTACAAACTCAAGACTCAACTTATGTTGAAAAGAATAATTTAAAATTCATCTAATTTTATTCCATTATAATTTAGTAGATAGATTGAGTAATTGTTAAACAGACGTAGCTCAGTTGGTAGCAGTTTTACTTATAATTCGAAAGGTCATAAGTTCAAGACATATCAAAGGCAAAAATACTTCAAAAACTTTAAAAAATAAAACTGATTGAATAATTATCTAATTTGCGTTTGTTATTGAGATTCATTTGACAATGTAAAAAAAAAAAAAAAAAAAAAAAAATGTAATAATGAATTTATGATACTTATAAAAAAAAAAAAAGAATTTATGATTATTTCTGAGTTTAATTAAGGAAATAAAACTACATGTCCTTATAAACAATTAGGGATGGAAATTAAAACCATATTCGATAGGGAATCGGTATATCGATCCCATTTTGATCAAAGAATTCCCGTTTTAACCAGGTTCGGAAATGGGGATGGTGATTCTCCGAAACAAAAAATCAGGAATGAAGACGGGATGGTTTATTAATCCCTGATCCCTGCCTCCGTCCCCGCAATATATATATATATATATATATATATATATATATAATATTTTTAATTATATATTTATATAAAAATATAATTATAATAGTAATTTTTAAAATAAGTCATGATAATTATTTAGTAAATACTAAATTAGATACAAATTAATTTTGTACTTTTATTTTATTTTAAAAAAAAAAACTATATTAAAAAATTTGTGAGGAAATACTTTATTTTTTTATTTTACTAAATTTATTAATTAATTTTGTATTAATAATTTAATTGAAAATAAAAAATAAAAATTAAGCGATGAAAATTTCCCGCAAGATTCCTAATCTCCAACCGGGTAAAAAAAAAAAAAAAAAATTCCCGCAAAAAATAAAAACGAGAATAAAGAATATATGTGAGAATCGGAGATAGAAGAAAGAGTCCCAGCAAACCCCCTTCCCTTCCCCATTCCGGTTGCCATCCCTAGGGGCAATTGCAGGGAGAACTGAGAAGGAAGGATCTTAAATTCTTAATTAGTCTCCATGTCGTTCCTGGTCATTGGCTGGCCATCCGATTCGGAGAATCAGACGAATTTTCCTTATCCATATATTGTATATTGTAAAATCATCCTCATTCCTACCTTACTTTATCCTTAAAAGAAAGACACCCATAATCCTCGCTTTTAACTCGTCGATGATTGACTTGTCCAAAAAAAAAAAAAAAAAAAAATCATTTTAAATTTCATAAATAAACTAAAAATAATATGTATTATATTATCTTATCTCTAATATATATATATATATATATATATATATATATATATGTATGTATATGTGTGTGTATATATTCAAGTATACGTGAACGTTTTTAAGGATAAAATACACATCAAGTTTCAATTGAGTGACTAGTTGATGTTTATGAATTTATATAATGATTTAAAATCTCATATAATTTACAGGACTCAATTATTTCATAATAATCAAGATCCATGCATATTATGTGTATGTGTGTATGTATATATATATATATATATATACATATTTATAGTGGATAAACAAAAATAATTTTTCTGGGGAAAATATAAATTGTAATAAATTTTTTTACCACAGATATCTTTACTTTGTGAACAAATCATTAAACAAAGAAATTGGTTTTTTTTTTCCTAACAAATAAACGAACGTAGGACAATTTTTTTGAGTTATTACCCAAAATAGGGTAACTTTTAAAAAAAAATTCAATCTGGGGTAACATTTTTACCCAATTCCCAAAATAGTGAGGGTCTCTTTTGGCAAAGTAGATTCTCAATTTTTTTTTTTAATTATATTTCACTTATAAATTATAAATAATAAAATTTTAATTTTTTTATTTCTTAATATACATATATACATAATAAATTAAATAAAAATGTTAAAATAATATATATAAAAAATAAAATTAATGTTTTAATTTATAATTATTAAATATTATATTTATTATTTAAGAAATTTAGATTAAAATTAAATATTTTATAATTATAAAATGTAAATATTCAAAAGTATGAACCATCATCAATGGTATCAGATGATAACCCCTCTTCATTATATAAAAATTTATATTTATTTTATTTTTACACATAGTTATAGTATTTAATTAATTTAAAAAATAAATAAATAAAAATATTAATTTTTCATAATACATTATTTTATATAATATAATTTTTTAAATTACAATAATATTGAAATTAATATAATATCATAATATATTAATTTATGTATATAAATTACAATTACATATATTAATTATATTCTACATTTTATTTGAATATTTATAATTATAGAATATTTAATTTTATCTAAATTTTTTAAATAATAAATATAATATTTAATAATTATAAATTAATTTTATTTATTTATAGAAAATTAAAATTTTATTATTTATAATTTATGAGTGAAATATAATTTAAAAAAAAAAAAAAAAGAAAAATTTCATATTTTGATCCTATAACTATTTTTGTTTCCTGAGCTTGGTCTTAAATCTTAAAAAATCAAGAATTTGGTCTTATAACTATTTTTGTTCTCTGAACTTGGTCCTAAATCTTAAAAAATTAAAAATTTGGTCCTGTAACTATTTTTATTTTCTTAACTTGGTCCTTTAGACCAAATTTGGTCGGAATGACTAAGTTAAGAAAACAAAAATAGTTATAGGATCAAATTCTTGATTTTTTTAAGATTTAGGATTAAGTTTAGATAATAAAAATAGTTATAGGACTAAGTTTTTGATTTTTTTTAAATTTAAGACCAAGTTCAAAAAATGAAAACATTTATAGGACCAAAATAGGAAATTTTTCTTTAAAAAATATTTAAAAAAAAAAAAAAAAATTGAGTGTCTATCTCTTTTGTCAAAGGAGACCTTCACTATTTTGGAAAGTAGGTAAAAAAAAAACTATCATAAATTGGGAAGTTTTTTAAAAGTTACCCCATTTTGGGTAAAAACTCCAATTTTTTTCCCTCATTTTTTGGTTGGGAACTGATGTGTGGGGGTGGCGTGCGTCCAAATAACCTACAAAGTGAGAAAAGCTGATTTTTGTCTTTGTATTATTTTTAAAGTGATTCTTTTTATCCTTTTAAACATATTTTGACTAATTTTTATTAAATTAAAAATTTTAATTCTTATTCTAATTTAATCGAAAAAAAATTATTGGAAGAAAAATTAAAATTTATTGTAAAATCCTAACTTAATTAAAAATATATATATTAAAATATAATAAAAAAATGTTCAAAACAATTACTAAAAAATAATATAGAACCAAAAAAAAAATAAAAATAATTAATTAATAAAATATGAACTAAACTCACGAATTTTCTTTAGATGTTGATATCTTATTTCATAACATTTTTACTATCTTGCTTGACCTTTTCATTGCCTCGATTTTCTAGCCAATCGTTGAATGATTCTTTAGATAATTAAGTAAACAAGATTTATGATTTAATTTGTTTCCATTCTTATTTTGGAAACAAATTTCAAATTTTATAATATATATATATATATATATTGCTAATTACTTTTATTCTTACATTACAAGATGTAATCTTTGTTAGTTCATTAATAACCAAAAATAAAAATGGCAAAATGCTCCTCTAATTTGCGCAACTGAGTTTTAGTTTTTATTGTTATTATTATTATGGAAAATTGGCATAAATACTCCCAAGATTATGGTCATTTGGTGACATTGGTCCCCGAATTAATTTTTTGGTGAACTATGTTATTGGTCTTTTTTGTTAAATTTTTCTGTTAAGAAGAAGTCCGTTTTCCTTCTTTTTTCTTTTTTTAAATTTTCAAGTAAAAAGATAAAAATGCCCCTGGGTAATTTAAAAAAAAAAAAAAAAAAAAAAAAAAAAAAAAAAAAAAAAAAAACTTAAACAGTGACTTAACAGAAAAATTTAATCAAAAAGACCAATATCACACAATTCAACATAATTCAGGGACCAATGTCACCAAATGGCCATAGTTTGGGGACTATTTATGCCAATTGCCTTATTATTATTAAGCGTTTTGGCCCTTTGTTGGTTCAATTTCTGTTAAAACTAAGAGACTCAGACTAGAGTGGAAGAGTCCGTACCAGACATAAAAACTTAAAAAAAAAAAACAAAGATTACTGGGAAACTTATCATAAAAAATTTCAACTGAAACAGACAATGTCCGGAGAAGTTGAGTGACAGTTAATAATTTTATCCTCACAAAGTGCAAACACTGGCGAATTTCCAGCCGCTTTTCGGAGCCAAATCTGAATTGCCTTATCCTATTGTTATTATGATCTCCAAACTATACTAATTCATTACTTCCCATATTTCTTCGTTGAATTTGTCTCCTCTTCTACGACAACTACTTCCTGTCCTGCGGATCTTCTTTCTTCCTTTCTTCCGGTAAATTTATTAATTCTTCAATCTCTCCTTATATTTTCCGATCTTAATTTACTTGAAAAACCAGAAGAAAAAAAAGCATTTAATAACTGACGTCCTTTCTCCGTTCTAATTTTCCGATGTTCTATAGACTACTACAATTCTCGGAGTCTTCTGCTATTAATTTCTTTCCCCAATGTGATCGCTGAAGGTGCCTACCATCAACTTTTCTTCTGAGTTGTCGGAAAATTATTGCTTTTATAATTCATTATGTTCAAATTAAGTATGAATAATTTTTTTTTTTTTTTTGGTGTTGAACGAGAGTGAGATTTTCTCATCAGGTTATTTGTTTCCTCCGAGAGAAATCGTTACTAGAAGAAGAAGAAGGAGGAAGGAAGCATCCGTCCTGTCTGTTTGTTCACTGGAGAAATTTTGATATATAGCTTCAATTTCCAGACAAAAGGATTCAAAATTCCTCTCTTGCAAGTAGTACCATTCATTCTTATAAGGTATAATTAATTTGATACGTGCATATACATTATAAATCAATCTACGTATCGTCCTTCTTACTATTATGATGCAAGATTAAATGAAAATTTTATAGATTTTGTGTGTGATCTTGTATAGAATTTTATTCATCTGTTATAAATAATCTTAAGAATCTCTTTTATAAATCCATTTTAAAATTAGTCTATAAAAATACTAAATTACCAAAAAAAAATAATAATAATAAATAAATTCATGTCAAGGTAGTGACCTGCTTGCTATGGCATCAGTCTAATCCATAACAAAACTTCAGGCATACTATTAGGGTCGAATACTTGGCGTGAGCGGAAAAGTTCAAAGTAAGATGAGAGTGTACACCTTTTGCGGGGGCAGAAGGCTTTACAGCCATTTGGAAATCATCTTTTTCCGGGGGAAAAACTTTTTATCAAACTTTTTAAATAAGTAAATTTTTATATGAATAATTATATTTTAATATTTAATTATAAAATTTTTATTTAAAATATTTAAATTTGACAAGAATATAATTATTTTAATTTCTCATTTAAAATTACATATATATATATATATATATGAAATGTTATAAAGTGATTTCACTGGATTAATTTATTCTTCATTTCCCTGTAGATGGCCAATAATGTCGTTTTTCTTTTTCATTTGTGAATATAACGGTCAATCTTGCACAAATCCATTACCTTATCCACTCTGTCAATACTGCATCATTTCCCACTATTTCTTTTTCCTATAAATATTCATGCATTCCTCTTCTGCTTATAATTAAGACTCCCCCTTATAACAAAACTCTCTCCCTTCCCCCCATTTTCTTCTTCTTTCTTGGTAAATCTCCAAAAAAAAAGAAAAAAAAAAAAAGGAAAAGAGATGGCGCCCTCTTCTTCCGCAGTTGAAGTTAACTTCGCCCCTCCAAGAAGTTGCAGTACTGTGCTTGCGGACAAGCTCAAAGAGACCTTATTCCCTGACGATCCATTCCACGAGTTAAAGAATCAGCCATTTCCATATAAGGCAAAGAAAGTAATCCAGTATTTTGTTCCCATCTTCGACTGGTTGCCTAACTACAACCTAGCTCTATTCAAGTATGATCTTCTTTCCGGCATCACTGTTGCTAGCCTTGCCATACCCCAAGGAATCAGCTACGCTAAGCTTGCCGAAATCCCTCCAATCATTGGACTCTGTAAGTTTTTTTTTTTTTTTTTTTTTTTTTTTATGAATATTGGACTCTGTAAGTTAAAAATATATGTATATATATATATATATATATTAATATTCACAGCTACTAATTAAAACATACGTGAATTAATAATTTGCATGTATGCATGGGTTTCAGATTCAAGCTTTGTTCCGCCGCTGATTTATGCTGTGTTTGGAAGTTCGAAACACCTTGCAGTTGGAACAGTTGCGGCATCTTCGTTACTAATAGCTGCAGATATAGGACACAAAGTTTCTCCGGATACAGACCTTGAGTTGTACGTTAGTTTGGTCTTCACAGCCACGCTTTTTTCTGGTTTTCTTCAGACAGCTTTGGGTATATTTAGGTGAGTATGTACGTAGAATATTTCCTCAGAACTGTGACCATCAGCCAGCGTACGTTAACGACTATTTTTCCTTTTGTCACGAATCATTTCTCTAAGTTGGTTCTGTAATAATATATATATATAAATATATTTGGTGCAGAATGGGGATTTTGGTGGACCTCCTTTCACATTCTACTATCACGGGGTTCATGGGAGGGACTGCAACGATTATTACCTTTCAGCAACTTAAGGGAATGCTTGGTATGGCACACTTTACCAGACATACAGATGTTGTTTCCGTTATTCGTTCACTCATCAAGAACAGAGCTGAGGTTTGCATTCTAATTCCTCAAACACACACACACACACTCCATTAAAAAGGATATATATATATATATAAAGCTGAAACAGACAAAATCTTTCACACTTCAATATCATAACCACGTACAAACAAAGATCATATTCATTCTGACAGATTATAATCGACTATTATAATTAATATTTAATTATATAATAAGTTTCTTATTAAAAATTTATATTTGATTCACTCACGTATAAAGACTGTGTTTTCGATTCTTCAACTGGTATGTGTTACTAATTGCGAAAGGAGATTTAACGAGCAATAATTTATTTAACTGGACTTGGTGCGCTTGTAGTTTATTCTGGTGGAATAAGGGAAGAAAAAAAAGTAGGAGGATTTTTTTGAAAGTGGAGGGAGTTCTGTGTTCTCAAATACTCCATACTCCATAGACCATAAGAGCCAATAAAAACATGGGTCAATTTCTTCTTTCTCCCTTCCCTTATTTGTTAATTATGTCGTGACAAGCAAAGTTTAAAAAGTGAAGTAAAGGTACCATAACTTTTTAATTAATAAGTATATGGGTCTACTTGAAATCTTTTTAATTTAATGAAAAATTGATTAATTAATTTAATTCAGATATTATTTTTGTGTAAAAACTTTTAAAAAAATTACATGTAACTTTCCTTTGAATTTATTAATTCTTTTATATGATTTTAGGAAGTTTGGCAAATATAATTTCAAATATTTAAGATTTTCATATCTTTGATCTTAATTAAATATTTTATTTTGATTTTTTTTAGATTTTAAATAAATTATATTTTGTAATTTTGGTCCTTTTTGACGAAAAAAATAATCTAAGTAAAGATAATAATTGTGTAAAAGTCACTATTATCCTTTCTTGAATCCATTTTTGTCCAAAATGATCAAAACCAGAAAATTTAATTTATTTAGAATTTAAAATATCAAAATAAAATATTTAAGACCAAACATACCAAAACCACGTATTCACCTATCTTTCTAGATTTTATTTTATTTTCATAATTTGAGAATTAATTAAAAATTTTGGAATGGCTAAATTTTCTCAACTATTCTTGAAATTTTGATAACGTGTCTTTATAGAGCCAGAAAATATCATAAAATTCAATAAAAAGAATCGATAAGTCTCAAGCTCCTGTTTTTTACTTATTATTGTAAAAAATTACTAAAATTAATATTTTTTTTTATTGAAAAAACTAAAAATATTTTTAAATTTTAAATTTTACTAATAAATGCTACATCGATTTATGAATTATATAAAAATTATAAATTGGTTCTCCCACGTAGTTATTTAATTCATTTGTGTTCCTAAAATGTTTTTTTAATGCTTGATTTAAAATAATAATAATAATAATAAATTTAAATTAAATTGTACAGTGGAGATGGGAGAGTGCATTGGTTGGGATCGCTTTCCTTATATTCTTGCAGCTCACCATATGGGTGGTATGTTCTATCTCCTACCTCCCCTGCTTGTTACAGTGTTCCCAGCTTTACCACAATTCATTCTTTAAATTTATTCATAAAACTAAAGCATGAAATTTCTTCTTCTTCTTCTTCTTCTTCATCCGCAGAGGAAAAAGAAACCAAAGCTATTTTGGGTGTCAGCCATTGGCCCAATATTAACAGTCTTGGTTGGCTGTGTTTTTGCTTATTGTGCTCATGTAGAGAAACACGGCATCCCAATTGTGAGTAACTCTTTTTTTCTTTTCTTTTTTCCTCTTCTTTACCTCCAAACGTAGCAATGTTTCTTGATCTGAAATTGAACCCTCTTTTTTTTTTTTTGTTTTTTTTGTTTTTTTTTTTTTTTTTGTCCTTTTTCTGTAAAAATGTTCCCTTGTATTATTATTCTGCAGGTAGGACATTTGAAGAAAGGAATAAATCCTTCTTCCCTTAATCGGATAACCTTTGATCCTAAATATATATCTGCACCTCTTAAAGCTGGAACAATCTCTGCAATTCTTGCTTTAGCTGTAAGTAGGCCAACACTTCGACATTTAAATTAATTAATTAATTAAGTGATATATATTACCTGATAAAGCTAATTAAGGTAACGAATTAATTTTTACTAAAGATATTAGTGTACTACTACTATATATTTACTTCCCCGCAGGAAGGGATAGCGATAGGAAGGAGTTTTGCTATCATGAAAAATGAACAAATTGATGGAAATAAGGAGATGATAGCTTTTGGATTCATGAACATTATTGGATCTTTAACTTCGTGCTACTTGACCACGGGTACTTTGTTTTTCTTTTACCATGAAACCCTTTCTTGAGCAGCCACCTGCTCACTAAGAAAAAATGCATTTTAATTTGTTGTTAATCAATCATGTCCAATTATTGCATGCAGGGCCATTTTCAAAGACTGCGGTAAATTACAATGCTGGATGCAGGACACAAATGTCTAACGTTGTAATGTCAATATGTATGATGTTAACACTCCTGTTCTTGGCGCCTGTTTTTAGTTTCACGCCTCTCGTGGCCCTTTCGGCCATTATCATTTCAGCCATGCTCGGTCTGATTGATTACGAGAAGGCATATCACCTCTACAAGACAGACAAATTTGATTTCACTATTTGCATGGCTGCATTTTTCGGTGTCACCTTCGTCAGTATGGATACTGGGCTCATGCTATCGGTAAGAGAAACTTTAAAAAAAAAATATATATATATATATATATGGGAAAATTGAAAGCAACACGCAGTCACTATTATTGAATTTTGTTTCTTCAGGTTGGGCTATCTTTAATCAGAGCAATTCTTTATGTATCGAGACCTCCTCCTTGCAAACTTGGGAGGATTCCGGAGTCGGATCTCTACCGTGACCTGGAGCAGTATCCTGATGCTATTGGGATTCCAGGGATCCTTGTTATACAACTTGGTTCCCCAATTTACTTTGCAAATTCTACTTACTTAAAAGAGAGGTTTGTTCTTAATTCTTAATTCTTATAGTAGTCAGTAAGAGAATAATAGAAATATGTCTTTACCTGTTTTACAAGCTTAATTAACTAATTAGCTTGTCATTGATGACTTTCCAGGCTTTTGAGATACGTGAGAGACGAAGAGGCGCCCACTGGACAATCCAAGGAAACAAATGTCGAGTACCTATTCCTTGACTTGGGAGGTATGAATTCCCCCATTAATTTGGATTCTCTCTCGAACACTCAGTTAAAATATACATGTGTGTGTGTGTGTGTGTGTAGAGAATGTTACAGAACATGTTTCTGAAAATATGAAACAGCTAATAAAATGAAATCCCTGGTTTATTATTATGAATGAATATAACTGAGCTGCTCTGCACACAGGTGTTACATCTATTGATATAACTGGAGTGGAGACACTGATTGAAGTGCGAAGAAATATGGAAGCAAAGGAGATCAAAGTATAGTAAAATTAAGCAGAAAACTTCTTTTACATATATGTATTCTACCAGAGATATCATCAGTATACATAATTCTGTTTGTTTGTATGCAGATGATCTTGATAAACCCTAGGCTTGCAATAATGGAGAAGTTGCTCGTCACGAAATTCATCGAGAAGATTGGGAAGGAAAACGTTTTCTTGTCAATCGAAGATGCAGTTCGAGCGTGCAAATTTTCCTTCAGCTATGAGAACGGGAATGTAGGTAGCCTACATGAAGAAGATATTCAGAACTGATCATATGGTAAATACAGTTGCATTGTAATATAATTGTGGAAGCTATCTAGCTATGTCCATACAAATACATGCAACTATATTTCTTTTTCACCATATACAAAAAAAAAAAATATATATATATATATATATATAATGGGCCTTCATATGAACTTCAATTTAAGTTATAAAAGGACTATGGTGAATTCAAAGAAGTTTGAAACGCAAAAGTTTCTCATCAAACTTCGACTAAAATTTAAATTAATCAGTGTGTTAAATAAGGATCCATTTGAATTAGATTAAAATTTAAAAAGTAAAAATTTTTGGCCTAAGTAAATAATAAATATTTTCTAAAATAATTTACGTAATCAAGAATATTAAAATATATATAGTCTTTTTTTTAACTTTTTATTTTTATCGACTAATATAAAAAAAAATTATGAAAATACCCCATCTAAAATGCAGCACAAAATCATCCCTAATATGATTCGAACTCAAGACCTCCGCATAATTATTTAACTAAGTAAAGGTACCTAAATTCACCTAAACAGAAATAATCATACTACCACTTGTTAAATATATATATTTAGTCTTATATTAATAAAAGAAAGAACTATTTGAGAAATAAAGTATGTTAAATATAATACTGGGCCAATATTATTTAGATCCAATAAACGTTAGGCCCGTAAAAAAAAAAAAAAAAAAAAATCTAAAATACATGAATTTCAATATAACTAACTAATTAAAGTGGTGGTTGTTTTTCTAATATAGTTGTGAAATGAAACTTTTTATTTGCTGAATTTGTGAATGAGTTTTGATTTTGATGCCTTAGAATCAGTAGGATGGTGGAGATTTATATATATATATATATATATTAATCAATGATGGCAGAAGGTATGAATCTTCACTTAATTTAGATAACTGTATCACCACCTACTTCCATATAATGTACATAATAAACTACTAATCTAATTTGAAAATTCATGTCTTGGCTTTGGACCCATATTAATTGCATGATTAACTCTCTCAGACAATTGATCTAATTATATCATCCTCTCTCTCTAAACTGTTACATTCCATGCAATGTATATATATATATATATATGTTTATGAGCCTTGTGTATCCATTTTCCACCTGATTTGCCAAATAAAAGACTGACATAATTGAGTTGAATTCATCTTGATTAGATAATATTATTCTCCATTGCGAGTATCTTCTGGGATTTTTTCTGGAGTTTTGGAGAGTAGTATTATTAACATTTTTTTTTTGGGGTGGGGGGTTATATGCATCTTTTTATGAACTAATTAAGTTATATTTCTACAGAATGTTCCAATCATGCCCAATCATTTGATTCCTTCTCCAATGAGAATCATGACCGACAATGGAAAAAAAGAGAGGGAAAAAAAAAGGTGGTGGTTGGAGTCCAGAGATGCATAAAACGATGCATTAAAGCTAATTAATATATGTTATATATATATATATATATATGATAAGAATGTATCTCTAGAGTAAGGTAAGTGTGTACCTTAGCTGGCATTTGTAATTTTCTGTCTTTGAATTTGGTTAATGAGGGTTGTTATTGATCATAATGGAGTAGTAGAAGATATATAAACCAACTATTTTGCCAAATTTGTTCTCACGTGCAGCCCTCTCTCTCTCCTCCTCCTTCTTTATTATTATTATTGCTCTTTTTTTTTTTAATATATATATATATATATATTACATGTCCTCAAATAAGACAAAACCCTCAACTTTCATTTTCTTTTGCTTTTCCTTTTTTTTCTTTTTTTTTTTTTTTTCTTTTGGTAAAATAGTTGTGTGATTCTATTTGTATAGTCCTTTTTATCAAATTCCAAGTGCAAGCAAAGAAACAAAAGGAATCAAACAAAAGGGTTCGATAATTTTAATCTTCTAGCTAGTTTTCTATGGCTGCCTCATATATATATATATATGTGTGTGTGTGTGTGTGTGTGTGTGTGTGGTCACCCTTGTAATCTGATAATAATGGTCTACTTTTGTCATCCGAATCCCATTCCTTTTATATATATATATTGATTCTTCGGCATCCTTTCCTACTTACCCCTACCCTGGTTATACAATCACATTATACATGTTATTTTTTACTTTTAACTCAAATTTTATTTAAACTTATAACCAGTAAGATGGTTACTAATTGAATTACGACTATTTTAATTGACTAGGATTTCATTTTTGCAACTTACCAAAAAAGCAAGAAGTTTAAATATATATATATATATATATATATTGTACAATTCGCTCGGATGTATAATCATTTTTTTTTGAGGACCTGAAAGTTGTATTTTATGGATTAGTTTGAACTGTCTTTTCATTAAGAAATTGACCCCCCCCAAAAAAAAAAAAAAGGGAAAAAAAGATGTCGTCTCTGTCCAAAACAGCTGGCTGGGTAGAAGAACTAGAATATATCTCATACTGGTACGTAAAAATGGTGTATATATATATATATATATAAATAAGCTACAGGTATAAGCAACTATACGTAGGTGATGAAACGGAAATAATATAATATAAAATACCAATGTATACATAATTACGCGGAAACCTTATTATAGGTACGTAGGGTTTCCCATGGAGAAAGGAAAGCATCTTAATATATCCCTAAAAGACGAACCTAATTCTGGGTATACAGCAAAGGGACAGCTTCGATCATGTGGAGTACATATATTATGGAATGTTGTAATAAAAAAAAAAAAGGACCACTTGGTGATGGAGTGTGAGTTCTCTGTTGTTATTTATACCGTTCAATTTGGTTCTCTTTTGTTATATACATATATATATGCTATAAATTGACCTAAACCATATATATATATATATGCATGGGAAAGTGAAAGGGTTAATGTATATGATGGCCTGGCCATTAACACAAAAAAAAAAAAGAAAGAAAGAACTTCAGTTATAGCTAGCGTTGTTGTTGTTGTTGACAAGATGATACAGTTTGGGGAATTGTAGCTGGAAAATTTTTGGTGGTGGCATTCTTTACCTTTTATATTCTATATATATATATAGTTGAAAGGAAGCCATATATAGAGTTATGGATCGGTTTCGCAAAACTATGTACTGCCCTTAGTTAATTAGTTATCTGTTACTACAAGATTTTACTAAAAAAACACTAATCTCTGCGACTGCAAATTTGGACCGACTTTTCAAAACTACAAATTCCAGTGAGATTGAGTTGAGAAGATGAAAGTGACAAAACCTGGGGCTTTTTCCAAGTCCCTCATGTCATAGCTCAATTCATGCTTTTCTTCCCTTTTTCTTTCCTTTCTTTTTCTTTTTTTTTCTTTTTTCTTTTTTCGGTTGTCATTGTATATATGTCGTTTAAGATACGACAAACAAAATACCTCAAATTTCAAAAATATATATATATATATATTAATGTTTGTCGTTCTATACTAATTTTACATAACTCCCCACCTCCACAAATATATATATATATATATATATATATATATATTTGAAAAAATAATGGTAGCTGAAAATCATTCATAGTCTTTGAAGTTTGAATAATGTTATTTCGCTCACAAAATTTAACTTTTGCTTAAAAAAATTCTAATTATCTTGATTATTACATAATATTCACAATATGAATTAAATTCAAAATCTCGTATAATATTCATAAATCGCTTGTTATTTGTATTAAATTGAAAGTTATAATATATATATATATATATATATTGGCAAATTTGTGAAAATAGTCACTTATATCTTTTTTTGTTTAGTGTTTATAGTCCTAAATGTTTAATTTTATCTTTTAATATCCTCTCTATTTTTTCGATTAGTACATATAGTCCTTCTGTTAAATTTTTTATGGTCAACTATTGGTCAGCATTTTTTTAAAAAAATCTCAAGGCAAAATAGTCTTTTCAACCACAATTCTTTTTTTTTTTTTTTTAATTCCAAAGACAAAATAGCTTTTCACCCTTTATTCCACAAATCAAAAAAAAACTAAAAAGGGGAAAATTTATTTGGTGAAAAGGAGAATATGTTATGGATATATTCTTGTGTTTATTTGGTTAATTTATTTCACAAAATAAATTTCCTTTTTTTTTTTTTTTGGGGGAAATAAGAGTGAAAAGTCATTTGTCCTTAAGATTAAAAAAAAAAAAAAAAAAAAATTGTTGTGAAACTCATGTGGTGAAAATTTTTTTTTGGGAGAAAAATTTGGGGTATACGGTGGTAGTGGAGATTGAGGGCTGATAGGCCCGAGAGCGTAGCCTACCATTGACCCCGTGGGGGTGCGGGGGGTAGACGGTACAGATCGAGTCCATACATATATGTGTATTTTAGAATTTTCGGTTTCTATCTGATGGTGATTGTTTGAAC
>JAXGGT010000184.1:0-28870 GCA_035583425.1 Marsdenia floribunda | reverse complement strand
TTGATTGCCACCATGTTATGAATACTACATATGATAGGTGCACTTGCCTTAGTGTGATTTTGTGACAAGTTCAATTGGGATCTATTTTATACCTTTAATCTCTTTTTAATCACATATTATAATCACACACCAAAACTCAGTGTTGTCAAGTTAGGTGATAATGAAGATTGTTGTGCTGCCCTTGAATCGGAGGATATACATGAAGGTTTGCTTGAAGAAGATCTTAGTGTGGTTGCATGTTTGTTTGGTGGCAAGTTACTCAACATGGATGGTTTCAAGATGGCCATGGGGAAGGCTTGGAGATGTTGCTCGTTTTCACTTCAAAAGTTTGATGAAAACTTGTATTAAATATATTTTGGCCTCCAAGAAAATATGAATTTTGTGTTATCTCACGGACTGTGGAATATTGAGAACACTCTTTTTCTTGTTAGACCTCGTACTAGGGTTCTTAAGGATCCTCTTGCAAGCAAGGAGTTCTTTTAGGACCATCTCACAATTTTACCAAGGTATTGCTATACAGTTGAAGCTGGCTTGAAGTTGTCTAAAACTTTCAAATCTTGCATGGAATATCAACTTCGAGAAGATAAGATACAAGGGACCAAATACTTTCAGTTTCGTATGTTGGTGGATCTTACTAAGCTGCTCAAATGTGTGTTTCATCTATCAATGCCGAATGGAACTATTCACCTAGGGCTTTCTAAGATAGGGCACCACTATTGGGACTGCCCTAAGAATCATGAACAAACATGGAGGTGAAAAACATGGCATTTGGTCCTTGGCTTGGAGGAGTTGATCATGTATATTCAGATCAGATTTTTGCTCTTAAAAATCTAAGTTTGGTTGATCATATTCGGAAGGACGATAAAACAGTAGCTTCTCCACCTAAATCGCTAGTGGTGGTGACAACTGAAATGGAAAATAGACAACTTCAAACGGTAGCCTCTTGGCCTAATGTTGTTGTTAAAAAATCAGCCAAGAGCAGTAAGGGATAGCTAGTGAAATCACAACAATTAACCCCTTACATGCATGATTTTGGTAATGGATCAATAAGTAATACTTGCTCCAAAATAGCTTTCACAACAAAGAAACAAAAAGCATCAATGGCGGTAACTGTTAGGCAGCCCCTTCCGAGCACTATGAGTTGCCTTAGTTGGATTGTCAAGGTTTAGAGTCTCCCGTGCAATTCATAAGTTGAAGGCTCTCATTATGTCTTATAAACCTGATTTTGTGTTTTTAATGGAGACTCGTTTACTTGCGTATCAATTTTCTAAGTTAAAGTTGTCACTTAGTTTCTCTAATAGGATAGCATTAAATAGAGTTGGTATGGGTGGTGGACTTGCATTGCTGTGGCATGATAATTTTGATGTGCAATTGTTGAGTTGTCTCTTGGCAATATTGATGTTTTGATCTCAAATTAGGGTGTGAATGAGAAGGTGTCTTTGACTGGTATGTATGGTCATTGGAATGCCTCACAATGTCGTCACTCTTGGGCAATTGTTAAGGAGAATTGGCTTGAACTATCCATGGCATAGTGTGTTGTAGGAGATTTCAATGAAGTTTGTATACACATGAGACCACTAGTTGACATGGGCAGCCTGAACAGCTAATGAGGAATTTCAAATTGGTAATTGAGGAGATGGAGATGGTGGAGGTATATATGGAGGATGGAAAGTTTACATGGTGGAATCATCATAAGGGAGAGGCAACCACTTGTTTTAAGTTGGATAGGGGTTTCGAAAACCCCTCTTTCTTCCACACATACCCTAGATGTGTTATATATCAAAGCTTTGGCCACGGTTTCTATGGATCATCATGCCCTTCTTTTCTTCTTAACTCGAAGCAAGACAGATTTGGGGAAGAGTCATAGCAAACCTACTAAATTGGAACCTTGGTGGTTACATGAGGAGGATTGTAATGAGCTTATCACATCTTCTTGGAGTAGAAATATGTCACATACACTGCAGAAAATTGTGAAGGAATTGGAGGGTTTGAAATTTAAGCTTGCCCAATGGAGTTCAAAAAATTTTGGTGTACCCTCAAGAGAGATTAAACACAAACGCAGCTTGATTGCAAAGCTGGAATGTGAGGACGCATTGGAGGATCAATTGTGGACAACTTAAACATCTCTTCAGAAATTGATGGACAGTGAAAATGAATACTGGAGGCAACGCTCGAGATTGAATTAGTTGGCTAATGGGGATCAAAACACTGCATATTTTAACCTCCACGCAGAGCACAGGAATAGGTGAAATCACATATCAAAAATTCAGAATACAAGGGGTATGATTTTCACTTCTTAGAAAGATATTTCTTGTGTAGTTGTTGATTATTTTTCCTGCCTTGTTTACTAGTGAACATAGCCTTGTGATTTTGATTCTTTGATGGGGGATACTACATTAAACAATTATCAGAAGAGAAGAAATTGCTTTTAGTGAGACCTTTCTTTGAGGATATTTTGGAAGCCTTAAAGTCTATGCATCCCACAAAGGCTCTGGGGTCGGATGGTTTTCATGCTATCTTCTTTCAAAAACACTGGAACACAGTTGTTCTTTGCATTTCATAGCTTCTTCTTGCTTGTTTAAATAAGGGTAAAACCTTGGGGGAATTAAATGATACTTTCATTACTCTCATTCCTAAGACTAAGAATCTTACATCTATGGTTGATTTCAGAGCTATTAGTTTATGTAATGTCTTCTAAAACTATTTTCGAAGGTATTATTTGGTAGAATAGAGCCCGTGCTAGATAAACTTACTGGTGAGTCATAAAGTGGGTTTGTACAGGGACACCTAATCACTGATAACATTATTATAGCATCAGAGGTGTTTCATTGGTTGAACACAAAAAAGGGTGCTAGAATAAATGATATCTATGCTTTCAAAATTAATATAATTAAGGCTTATGATATAGTGGAATGACATTACTTGAGATGGATTCTTATGAATATGAATTTCCCGTTAAGAATGGTGAACTTGATTATTCATTGTGCACCAGTTTCAGATTTTGGTGAATGGAGAACCCTCAGTGTCTTTTAGGCCTACTCAACGATTCAGATGAGGAAACCCTCTCTCCTTATTTATTCATTTTATGTGCAGAAGGGTTGTCACAACTTATTCACTCTTCCATTAATCAAGGAGCTTGGCAAGGAATTCAGATAGGTAGGGATGACCATCAAATTTCCCACTTATTTTCTGTAGATGATTGTTTGTTGTTCTTGCAGGATATACAGCTTGGGGTAGATATGCTATTGGCTATACTTAATACATATAAGAAAGCTTCTAGTCAAAAAATAAATGTGTTGAAATCCTCAGTTATCTTCTCAAACCACATACTACAACATCATAGACATTATCCTCTGCAAAAGTTAGGAATGTGATTATGTGTTGTGGATGGTTCTAATTTGGGGTTGTCTTATCTCATTGGAAGATCAAGGGAATAAGTCTTCTCGTATTTGAAAGATAGGCTTTGCAAAAAAAAAAAAAACAACTCATGGATGGAAGGAGAAGTTGCTGTCAAGAAGTGGAAAGGAAATCTTGATCAAATCGGATCTCCAAGCAATATTTAATTATGCTATTTTCGTTTATAAGCTACTATTATCTATAATACCCAGCCCATTTAATACGGATACATAAGGAAAAGAATAATTTTGAGTAATAGATATTTGTATTTATTAATTTCGTATTTAATAGATATTTATTAATTACATATTTTTATTTATCGCTTAAAATAGTTAGGGTTTAATTTATTATCGGGATACTGAGTTTCAGAGAGCTTACGCTTCATCTACGTTTTAGGACGTGGCTAATCCAGGGGAACAATCGGAGAGAATCTAATCAACGAACATTAACGAGATAAGTGAATTTCTCAATCCCTTTAAGCTTAGATATGGTAAATTAGAGTTATTAGATAGAGTCTAAGTCAAAATTTGTGATATTTAGGTTGAGACTATGAGGTTGAATGAGTGGATTTCATATTTTGATTGGAGATCTTAGAGGTGAGTAAATAAAATATCTGATTTTCTTAATAAATTTCTTGATTTTTTGTGCAAATTTGAATTCTATGTTCTAAATGAAATCATTAACTTTTTATTTAAATTCTATTATTTCGATTCGTTATTGAAATTGTTCCTTCTTGGATTTCCTTAAAAAAAAAAACATTTTTACTGTATACATATTACGTGTATATATATATCAGATTTCTGACAAATTCTCTTATTTATTATTATCATTATTTTTTCGACGGTTGTTATATATATATATGGCGGCACCTCTATTTTGTTATATACATATGCTCTGCTATATATATACATTGTTTCTTTCAATTTTATGCATATACTACTATTAAAGATCCAAGTGATGGTATATATATGTACACTGTTTCTTTCAATTGCCTGTTTCAATTTTGAATTCAAAATAGTATATATATTGCTATTATATACTATTCTTTATATTATATGTATATATATATGCATAACTTCATTCAGTTTCTTTTTATACCTGTACATATATATTGTTCTTTCTTAATTTTCGTAAGAACTGAATTTTTATTTTACCTTATTATTTTTATTATTAAATTTTTTACTAAAGATTTTTTATTTATTCTATTTTTTTCATTCAAGAATTGTTTTCTTGAAAATCTTTAATTTTCTGATTTTTATTTTTGTTGGGTTTCTTGAAATTTTTTGTTAAATTTATTTAAAGTCTTTCCTAAATAAATAAAAGTTTTTGGCTCAAATCTGTTAAGAATTAGTTGGGGGAACATGTTCCACATTTGATAAGTTTTTGAACCCATGGAGCATGGTGAAAAAGCTCCATATTTGATATAAGTTCTGGTCATCCTAGCGGGAGTACAGGTAGGGCCGAATTCGATTAAACCAACGAGTGTCTAAATTTGTTTGAGCCTAAAAAAATTTGAATTTGAAATTATGACATTTTTGTTTGTTTGTGAAATTGTTAAGGGAAGATTATTTTGTTTAGTTGATTGGTTATCTTGAAATATTTATTTTCAGTTACTGATTTTGAATGTTTTGGAAAATAAGATAAAATGAATATTCTATTTATTCATTGGGTATCTAACTCATTCTTTTCCCTTTGTTTTTCCCTTCTTTTGCAGATTTTAGTGACGTGGAGTAAGGGAATAAGTGAACCTTTCAATTTTTGTTTTTAGACTTGAAATTCTTTAGTTATTTATTTGTTTTGGAACTGAATAGTTATTTTGTTTGGATTTGTTTAGTTTTAAATAAGCTTGGAGTGGTACCTCTAACTCTGTTTTTAATATTTGAGAGATTGTAATATTTTCTTTAGAATTTCTCTTAAGACTTACTTACTAGATGTTAAGGATTTAAATTGGAAATTATTTACTTTATATTAAAGACTTAATTTCTTTGTTTATCTATATTTGGGGATATTTTATTATTGATGGAGTTGAGAAAGAGACCTTGTGATCTTGTGGGAAACCATGAGGGTACGGTCGTGTTATGTCCCGATTTCGGGGCGTGACATTTAGTGGTATTAGAGCAATAGATTACAAATCCTTAGGATGCTTAAGTAAGAATTGAGAATTTTGGTATAGTGTTAGACTCCTATATTAGGTTCCTAAACTATTTGTTTGACACATGTTTGTATTTTGGAATTATTACTTAGATGACAAGGCAAGGAACTTCTAGAGGTCGTTATGTGGACCCTAACAACGGGGTAGGAGAACAAAATGATGATTTGAATGTATCGCTGAGAGATTTAAGACGTGGAATGTCTGCAGAAAGAAGTGAAAATGATGGGCCTTTTATGCCACAACTTGATTTCGCTACGGCCTTTTCTATGATGGCCCAAACAATGCAGGCCGAACAATGCCTTCAAGAAGAGCAGTCGAGACAACAAGTGGAACAAGAATGCCATCCTAGGCAAGCTGAGGATGGAATAAGATCATGTTACAAACGACTGCGAAAGGCAAGCATGTCAAGCTTTGAGGGAACTACTAATCCAGAACTTGAAGAGAAGTGGCTCAAGGATTTAGAGTAGAACTTTCGAGTACTTGAGGTAAGTGAGGATTTGAAGGCAGATTTAGCAGTTTCTTTCCTCACTGGAGAGGTAGAGAGATTGTGGGAAGGTGTTGCACCAGCATATGCAACTAAGAGTCATCCTTTGACTTGGGAGGTATTTAAGAAGGCTTTCTTGGATAACAACTTTCCAGAGACTCTTCAATTGGAACGTCAGAGAGAGTTCTTCAACTTGAAGCAAACAGAAGGAATGTCAATTGTAGAATATGTACCCAAATTCAATTCCTTGGGGAGATTTGTTCTAGAGTTTATGGCTAATGAGAATCCCAAACTCCTGCGATTTCGAGATGGATTACTTAGGAGTATTCAAGGCAAAATGGTTGTTGTACGATCACAAAGTTATACTAAAGTATATGAAACTACTATCAGTATGGAGGCAAATATGAAGAGACCTGATGTTGTTAGGACATATAAGAGACCGAGACCATCCAAAAATGAAAGCCAAAATTCAAGTTCAGAGAGTTCTCAGTTGGAGGCAAAAGAATTACCTTTCAGGAAAGTAGAAATTGGAGATAAACGCAAGCCATGTGAGACTTACAATCGTGTTCATCTTGGCAAGTGCAGATAGAAGACTGGAGCATACTTCAAATGTGGAAAACAAGGACAAAAAATTGGAGATTGCCCTGATATGGTACCACTAATTTCAATCAAGAAAGAGCCCACAAAATTGATGAATTCTCAACCAAATGCCAGAGTTTTTACTTTGACAAAAAGATATGCTGAGAATCCAAGTGATGTGGTCACAAGTATGATTGTAATACACTCCTTGCTTGTTAAAGTCTTATAGGATTGGGGTGCATTACATTCGTTATTTATGGAAGATTTACTTTAGAAGTTAACCTATTTAATTAGATGGTTAATTCTCATGTATTTTTCCATAGTGGTAAGTATTAATTTTATTGGAACTATCATATTTTTAGAGTGCTCATAGAAAGCGTATGCGTTTGCATTTGAATATGGTTTAAGTCTACATTGATATTTTATCTCTTAGGGAATGACAATGTTCTATGTTTCGAAGACGAAACTTTTTGTAAGGAGGATAGAATGTAATACCCAACCCATTTAATAAGGGTAAATAAGGAAAAGAATAATTTTGGGTAATAAATAAAAGTATTTATTAATTTCGCATTTAATAAATATTTATTAATTACATATTTTTATTTATCACTTAAAATAGTTAGGGTTTAATTTATTTGATTATCAGGATACTGAGTCTCAGAGAGCTTACGCTTCGTCTACGTTTTAGGAGGTGGCCAATCCACGAGAACAATTGGAGAGAATCCAATCGACGAACGTTAACGAGATAAGTGAATTTCTCAATCCCTTTAGGCTTAGATATGATAAATTAGATTCATTAGACAGAGTCTAAGGCAAAATTTGTGAGATTTAGGTAGAGACTCTAAGGTCAAATAAGTGGATTTCAGATTTTGATTGGGGATCTTAGAGGTGAATAAATGGAATATCTGATTTTCTTACTAAATTTCTTGAGTTTTTGTGCAAATTTGAATTCTATGTTTTAAACAAAATCATTAACTTTTTATTTAAATTATATTATTTTGATTCGTTATTGAAATTATTCCTTCTTGGATTTCCTTTAAAAAAAAAAAAAAACATTCTTTTTACTGTATACATATTACGTGTATATATATATAGGATGTCCAACAAATTCTCTTATTTATTATTATCATTATTTTTCCGGTGGTTGTTATATATATATATGGCGGCACTTCTATTCTGTTATATACATATGCTCTGTTATATATATACACTATTTCTTTCAATTTTATGCATATACTACTATTAAAAATCCAATTGATGGTATATATATGTACATTGTTTCTTTCAAATGACTATTTCAATTTCGAATTCAAATCAGTATATATATATTTGCTATTATATACTGTTCTTTATATGCATATGTATATATGTATAACTTCATTTAGTTTCTTTTTATATCTACACATATATTGTTCTTTCTTAATTTTCGTAAAACCTGAATTTTTATTTTACCTTATTATTATTTATTATTTTTAGTATTAAATATTTTGCAAATGATTTTATTTATTTTATTCTTTCATTCAAGAACTATTTTCTTGAAAATTTTTAATTTTCTAATTTTTATTTTTGTTGGGTTTCTTGAGATTTCTTGTTAAATTTTTTAAGTCTTCTCTAAATAAATATAAGTTTTTGGCTCAAGTCTGTTAGGACTTAGTTGTGGGAACATGTTCTACATTTGATAAGTTTCTGAACCCATAGAGTATGTTGGAAAAGATCCACCATTGATATAAGTTCTGGCTGTCCTAGTGAGAGTATAGCTAGGGTTAAATTCGGTTAAATCAACGAGTGTCTAAACTTGTTTGAACCTAAATGACATGTGATGATTGAGAATTTTTGAATGGATTAAAGATCAATATCAATAACATGTGACGATTGAGACTAGCTGTCCAGCTATTGTGAACCAAGTAAAGCAACAAGAGACCAATATATCCCCAATAGGCTATTGATTGGAGTTGATATATCGGGAATGTCTCTTATCTGGGCATTATGAGGTTTCACATCTCTCTAGAGAAGCTAATTTCATTGCTCATACTTTAGCAAAGCTAGGCCATTCTTTTACTTCTATTGTAATGTGGTTAGCCACCTCGCACTATGTCGTTCTGGATACTCTAGACTAGGATTGGCTTTCTCTTCATGAACAATAATATTATCACTCTTTCCCTAAAAAAAAAAAAAAAAAAAAAATAGAATTATTAATAAGATTTTTTTATTACACCATAGAGAAAACATTAGCCTTGCTTTCTCTCCTTCTCTGCATCGCAACCTATGAGGTCTTTTTTTTTCTCCAGCTAAGAAATTCAAGATTTGGATAGAGTATTTTCTTGGCCAAAGAACCTTTTATCTTTTTGTTATTTCTTCTTTAGCTTTTTTATTTTTCCTTTCTTGTGTATTGTTTCCTCTATCTTTTTAGTATTCTTGTCACTTTTTCGAACTCATTTGCAAAGATTTTTTATGATCTCTATAGATCAAGTTTTTTTTCTTATTAAAGAAGAATATATTTTTATACTTAGTTCAAATCTAAGCCTCTTACTTCATATTAGTTTTTTTCTTAGACACTCTTTTAGATTTCTTATGTGTCTAGAATCTCTTAATTTGTTGATAAAATAAGAAGATGAAATTAGGCCTTCTTTGCAAATGAAGTCTGTGAATGGTGGTCGGAGTGCAATAGATTTAGATGGGATGATTATGTTGTTTTTTTTCTGTTGTATCTTTAATTTTACTTGACTCACCTAATTTTTTTACATTGAGTAATATATCTCCACCTAATTTTATTAAGTTGGTATTTTCCCTGTTACCTATGGATGATGTTTATTTATGGTGCTATGTACACCATTTTTACCAAATTGCCCTCAAAAGCAACACGTCTTTAAGATAAAAGATATTTTATTTTTATCAAAGATCTTATTAAGCAGCTAAAACCCCTTGAAATATCTTAATAAACTGCTCATAACTGCTTTCCTTGCGAAGTACTCAACTTCGGCTCCAAGATACTGATATTTATCTATCATAATTTGCCTATAAAAGGAGCCAAAAAGAGTTAAAAAAGTGATGAACATTTTCTAATATTCCGCTTTTCACTCTGAAAAACTCTCTCTCTCTCCAATCTTAAGAGTTTTCTTAAAGAACTCTCTAAATTTAGAAGGCTTTTTCTAAGTCTTTTTGCCTTCTTTCCTTCTCGGATTCATCACTTAGAATCCATTTTAACTCATTTCTAAGCTAAAAGCAACCTTTTGGCGAGAGAGAACCTTTTATTGGAAAAACTACTTTCAAGCTACTTACATTTTATCCGAACTAAACTTTCCCATCTGGATAGTCATTTTTTCTCAGACATAGTGAGATATTTTCAATCTTATTTTCCCCAACATCAGATTGGTGCCCACCATATAAGAGGTATGAGAGTAAGAAGATTTGTTCGTGCATCTACTCTAGTTCCGCCACCTAACGCTAACACTCAAGTGCTAGACCCCCCACCTTTGATCAGACTGATCAACATCCAACCATGGAGACAACACCTGAAGACGCTCCACCAGTTATCCCTTCACCTACACATCCCGATGATGCTCCTCAAGATGAGCACTTAGACAATGCTTCTAAAGCATATATCAATGAAGCATTTCATTGTTCTCTAAACTATGGTAAACAACTCGACTTCCTATTAACACATATGGAGGAGTTCAACGAGTTTTTGATGTGAGCTGAGAAGAAGCTCAAGACATATGCACACATCAATGATGAGACAGTTCCTCCTTCAACAATACCAAGGACTAAACTACCTTCAAAGGAGGGCATACAATTGGGACAAACAAGGCCCTATCCTAACTTTGGTCCAACAAAGCTATCAGTTATACATGATGATAGCCTATCCATCACGCCTCAACATGCTGGCCAATCAAATGTAATACCTGTTCCACATCCATCTATGGAGCAGGTTCAAAACATCAATACAACTCAAATGGGTCCAATTCCAACTCTGGTAATACCACAAATGGGACCTACATTCTTTCAACAAGTGAATCAAACAGGCTCTGCCCTTACTCCAAATTTTCGACCGCCAAAACCTGCTCCTATTCAGAATAATCAAATCATAGGTTCCATCTCAATCATGAATGAACAAGATAAGTCTACTTTCCCTTCTTTCCATTCCATGGCAGTAGAGAATAAAGTCCATGACATGTTTAATCAATTGCAATATTTGATGCCTAGTTTCCAACCTAATGCAATCCCATGGAATATTCTCACTGCTACACCATTTAAGGCTGAATTTTATAGCCATATATTTCCACCCAACTTCAAACCACCTATCATTAATAGATATGATGGCTTATCTGATCCTACCACTCATCTTACATACTATACTACAACTATGTTCAGGTATTCAACTGATGGTGAATTATTATATAAATATTTTCCTACCACGTTAGATGGCCGAGCATTAGAATAGTTTATATCTTTACCATGTAATAGCATTGAAAGTCTTCATCAGTTAGGGATATTATTCTTACAACAATTTGCTGCCAGTTCCCTTCCGAATAAGCCAAGAATGCATCTTCTTAATATTCGTCAACAACATGATGAGCCACTTGCAGCTTTTTACAAAAGGTTCATTGAGGAATCAGTCAAAGTTCAAAATTTTACCCAAGCTACCTACATTGAGGCCTTCTGTAATGCCCTTCGGCCAGGCAGATATTCAGAGAAATTAAGCATTCTCCAACCACAGACAAGCACACAATTATACAATAAAGTCATGAAATGGATCAAAGGTGAAGAACTAGAAAGATCTAAAAATGAGTCCAGACGCATTGAACGAGAGTAATTCTACAAAAATGGTGGCCATTTTAGTTCAAAAAGGCAGCAATCTGGATGTGATAATAATGCCCCTATAAGAGACTATAACAACGATAGATAGTCTTCTAACAGAGATTCCTACAGAGAACGAGATGGCTCTTCCTGATCTAACAACAACTCCTATCAGTACTGCAACAACAACGATCAGAACATCAATTGGCAGCATTCCAATGATAATTCTTTCACCCCGCTCAACGCATCATGAGCTTACATTCTCCATAAAGCAGAATCCTTGGGCATCCTACCAGCTCCAAAGAAGTTGCATGCACTACTAGAAAATAGGAATAAAAATCTCTACTGTGCTTATCATCAGGACATTAGTCATACCATAGAGAACTGTTTTCATCTCAAACGATAAATCAAAAACGCCATAAAGAGAGGTCAACTTTTGGAGTTTGTGGCTAAACGAATTTCCAACCATAACCTAAAGCCACCACAACTCATTGGCATTCCTAAAAAAGAGGAAGCGAAGGTCATAAATGTCATCTTTCACCCTACTGATTCAGAACCACCTACAAAAAAGTAGATGTTAAATTCTTCAATTAGCAATGTCAGTATTCACAATAATTTACCTCTCGTAATATCTTTACATATTGACCATTTTTTCATCAAGTGCATTTTGATAGATACAAGTAGTTCTGCTAACATCTTATATTTAGAAGCTTTCAAGAAGATGGAAATCCCAATGGAGAGTACCTACCATCTCTAATACCACTAATGGGATTTTCTGGATTAGTTATTTATACTATTGGCACAATCATATTACCAATAAGATGGAAAAAGGGCGAGGAAGTGCAAACAAAATTTGTTTAGGTTGATTCAACATCAACATACAATATCATCAATGGAAGACCCACCCTAAATGCCATGAAGGAAATGGTTGACACCTACAACAATGAACTGATTGTCCCCACCTTCTTTGGCAAGAATCATAAAATAAAAAGAGATGATCAATAGCCAAATAATGCTTCATGATGATAATGGAAAACATAGAGGCCAAATCCAATAAAGAAAAGGTTGTAGATATGACACAAGATGAGGACACAACTGCAGAAATGAGCTCTTGCTCTGAAATCGAAGAATTTCAAATCAACATGCTCCATCCCCGAACGAACAGTCATGATCGGGAAATCCCTTCCCTAGGACTTAAAGAAGAATTTGTTAGATTGTTTGGTCAACAACAAATATATTTTTGCCTAGTCACCATCGAAGTTTGGTACAGTGCCAAGAATTTACGCCAAGCATCACCTGGGCATACCAAATGGAGTCAAACCTATTTGTCAAAAATGATGAAACTTTACCACTGATAGACAAGAGGTAATAAAAGAAGAAGTTGTTGACTTAATACCAAAATTGTAAGGAAAGTTAGGTTCCCTTAATGGTTAGCAAATCCAGTCGGGGTACCTAAACCAGATGGCTCCTGGAGAGTTTGCATCGACTTCACTGATCTTAACAAAGTAATTCCAAAAAGATCATACCTGATGACAAGAATAGATCAATTGGTTGATGCCACTTCAGAACATATGTACTTATGCTTTCTTGACCCTTAGAAGGGATACCATCAAATCTGTACGAAGAAAAAACCTCCTTCATTACACCCGATTGTTTGTATTGTTACACAAGGATACCCTTCAGCTTGAAAAATGCAAGAGCTGAATTTCAAGAATTGGTCAACACCATACTGAAAGATAATGTTGGAAAAAATGCAGAAGCTCATATAGATGACATACTCATCAAATCTCGATCGGGGGAATTATTTTCGACATCAACGACATCATCAACAAGATGAGACAACATGGCCTCAAATTGAATCCCAAGAAGTGTCCATTCAGAGTGGAAGCTGAAAGTTCCTAGGTTACATGGTTCCACATTGGGGAACAAAACCCAACCCAAAGAAAATTAAAGAAATCATGGAGATGAAAGCCCCCACTACACAGAAGCAACTTCAACAGCTGATAGACAAGATTGTGTCGCTTAATCGATTTTTCTCAGCCTCCGGCGAGAAAACTTTCCCCTTCTACCAAGCAGTCAAATCAAAAAGCTCCTTTGAATAGGCAACAGAATGTAATAAAGCATTTCAAAAGGTAAAGAAATACTTAACTTCACCACCCATTTTAGTCTCTCCAATTTGGGCAACATTTTATACCTCTACTTGGTTATTGGCATTAACACTTTCAGTATTGTGCTTTGTGCTGAACGAGAGGGGATTCCGAAGCTAGTATATTATATGAGTCACATTTTGCAAGGTCTAGAAACAAGATATTCCACTTTAGAAAAACATGTCTTGGCTATCATACTTACATCTTGAAGGCTAAAGCCTTATTTTTAGGCTCACACAATTCACATCTACACCAATACTCTTATAAGGAGAATTCCACACAAGACAGATGCTTCGGGCAAATTGCTAAAGTGGACAATAGAGTTTTCTAAGTATTACTTGGAATATTTTCCAAGAAAGATCATAAAAGCTCAAGTCCTTGCAGATTTTATTCAAGAATACACAGTTCCCGATTCTACAGAAAAACCACTCACCAAAGCTACAATTCCAAATCCACAGGATTGTTGGAATCTCTATTCTAATTGGTCAGCAGCAAAGGAACACGAAGGAGTAGGCTTCATTTTACATAGCCCAGAAGGTATAAAATTTATATATGCCTTCAAATATGAAGTTACTATAAGTAATAATGAGTCAAAATATGAAACCTTCTTAGCAGGACTAAAAGCGGTAGAAACGCTTCGAGTGAAGAACCTAATTGCCCGAACGAATTCTCAGCTCCTAGTGGGTCACATCAATGGTTCTTTCGACACCAAAGGTGAAAATATATTCAACATGGTGTCAAAAGAACCATTGATGTGACCTACTAGGAGTTGAGAATTCGTTCGGGCAAGAAATGCAGATTGATCACAAATTCTCATCGGTAGCTCACCTGCAAACTAATGGTATAGCATAGGTGACAAATCGAACAATATTACAAGGCTTATAGAAGCGACTCGACAACTCCAAAGGTAAATGGGTTGATGAATTACCTAAAGTTCTTTGGAGTTATAGAACGACACCTCATTCCCAAAAGCATGAATCTCCATTCATCTTATGTTTTGGCACGAAGGCTTAACTCCCTGTTGAAATACACATCCCATCGGTGAGATTGCAACATTTTGATCCTAAATTGAATGATAAAAAATTGATCAAGAATCTACCATTGTTGGATAATACAAGAGAAAAGACAGCAATCATAGAAGGAGAATACAAGAGATAACTGGCACAAGCGTACAACAAGAGAGTCAAACCAAGCAACATACATGTTGGCAACCTGGTTTTGATAAAAAATGAAGCAAGTTGACAAAATCCTAGAAGAAAGCTTGACCCAATTTCAAAAGGCCCTTATCTAGTTACAAAAGATAATGGCAATAGTAGTTACAAGCTAGAAGACATGGATGGCAGATCAATCGCAAGGACATGGAACACTATCAACCTGAAAAGATTCTACCCATGATGTACTCTCCATACCTCTGCCCAAAAAAAAAGAAAAAAAAAAAACCTAGAAGGTTACCTTTCGAACAATCCCAATGGGTACCTACCTGAAGGGATCATCACGAAGGGACCCTCAAAGGATTCAATTGTATGATGAATATCATTTGTATTTGACATTGAGAAATAAAAATTTCTTTGTTCATCGACACATTTGTATACATTTCATGTCAACACTTTAAATCTTTTAAAGAAAGACCAAAGTTGAAAATATCACACGGGCATCTAATCTGATCCCAATAAGAGCCAAAATGCTTACAACGATTACAAGCCTGATCACAACAAAAGTTTAAAAATTCACTAAATCTAAAATCCTTTTTTTGGCCAAAAGGCCCGATTCAAATCGAAGCCAAAAAGCTTAGTCAAGGTAGAAAGCCTAATTATACTTGAAAGCTAAGAAGATCATTTTAGGAAAAGCCTAATTGAATTCAAAAGCTGAAAGCTTATTATGGAAAAATGCTAGGGATCCCAAATAAAGAAAATTTTTGAGTTCAAAATTGATTAAGGCAACAAGCCTGAAAACTATTCGGCTTAACAAAGCCAAAGTCTACAAAAGATAAAATCTTATCTGCAAAGCCAAAAAGGCTAAATTATTCAAAAAGATTACAAAGAAAAAGAATAAAATGAAATCGACAAGTGAAAACAGTAAAATGTTACTTCATTAAATTCAATAGTGCCCGAAGGCATTTACAAAGCCTCCTAAAAGCTATTAGAAAAGTCTGAACTCTATTACAAAACGTTCCGATGGCTAAAACAACATTTCTGTAGAAAAAAGAAGTTGGGAGAAGAACGCCCAAATACCACTAAGTAGTTACTAAACAAAACTACACAAGAAAAAGAAGAAACAAAAAGAAGGCAACTACTCCTTAGCCTCAGGAGAAGAATCACTCTGCATAATCTTCGACAAAGGAGAAACGGTAACTGGATCTCCAGAAACCTCATCAGTGCCTCCAGCCGGTGATCCATATTGGGATTCACTTGATTTTTCAAAACCCGTTGGGCTTGGAAAAGGCCGTGCAAAGGCATCCAAATTGAAACCTTCATGCTAAGGAAGAGTGTCGTCCACATGCTCATCATTCATAGTATCTTGAAGCTCCAGTAGGAAGAGATAATCTAGATGCTTCTTCTGCACTTCATCCTGAGCATCGACGAATGAGGTCTTTACTGACCCCTTCATCAATCGTATTATGAGGCCTTTACCTTCAAGCGAATTAAGAAAATGACGACAGCCTACCTTCTTAGCCTCGAACGTCATGCCATCTTCTTCTAAACTTGATCCGAAAAGACTATTGCGCTTTTCGACAGCCTTCTTGAGGTCATCTACCTTCTTCTCTTCCTCATTAATTCGACACTCAAAGCCTATCATAGTCTAACTATAGCCCTTGAGGACTTCAGTAACCTCCTCAAGCTTGAGGATCCAAGCACGTTCAACTTCAGTCCTGGCTTTCTTAACTTCCTCGAGTCAAGCCTTCAAGTCACTGACTACGAAATTCAAATTCCCCATCGCAGCTTCGACCACGATCCTATCCATTTGTTCTCTACTAAGATGTTGTCTCGTATAGACCAGTTGCTCTTCGAATTTTTTAAGTGCCTCCCGATCTAGTATCGACTGCCTGAAAGTGTCCATACTTTGTAGTATATTCTGCAAATAAAAGAGTAGAAGAAGAAAAGACATTAGCCAACGATTTAAGAAGAAATAGAAAAAATAGGGAAAGAAGAAAAAGGGAGAAAATTTCTACTTGAACATGCGCATATAAAAATGTGTTGTCTGCATCAATAGCACTAAAAGCTTATAGATGATCTTTCTCTGCTTGGGGAATGATATTAAAAAGAAAGTCAACAGCAGTGCCTAGATTGTCAAGTAAATCCATTGGCTTGATTGTCCACTTTGGAACAAAAATGTCAAAAGTGGCTTGACTTGAACTCCCAGCTTCAACATTGGCAGTTGGTTCCACACCAATGTCTAATGGCTCAATGCCAACCTGAACGCCCACTTCTGGTTCAACGGTAGGGACTTCAAACTTTGGAGGTTCGAGAATAATAACTTGAGGAAGTTCAGCTTCCTTGGCAGCAGCTTCAAGTGCCTCTTGAACGGGCTGAACACGTTCCTTAGCTTCCAACGGAACAGACTTGCTCCTTTTCGACCGAAGCCCAGTGGCACGAACAACATTACGCTTCCCCGAAGCCTCAAAAGGTCCTTGAATTGGGTTAGTTGAAATTTTCCTCAAACCCAGTGAAGGAGAACTCCTTTTAATTCTACCAGAGACCAACAGTTGCATTATGTTGCTCTCTAGAAAAAAAAAAAAAAAAAAGAAGAAGTGATTAGAACGGTAATCAAAGAAAGGTGAGAATAGAAGCGACAAACAAAGAAAGAAAAGAGCATTACTTAACCTTCTAATGTCAAAGGCACCTAACCCATGCAAATTCCCATCTCGGAAAATGATGGAATTCCAACCCTCTCATATGTTCCAGATAAAACTTAACTTGTCCAATAAATCAATTGAGAATTCATCGACATTATTCGGAGCATTATTATTCAACGACTTACTATGGTTCCAAGGAATCTTAACAGAATTCAAGGTATCATGTGAAATAAAAAAGAATTCATCCTTCCAGCTATGAATACTGGAAGGAGTACGCAACAACTTAGAGGCACTCGAATGCCTCTGAGCATAAAACTAACCATGACAAGTTTTTAGGCTATATTTTTGCATCATTACAAAATAATGCCTAAATAACTCTAAGGAAGAAGGAGTTCCACAAGCCTTACATAAAAGTTCAAATCCTAAGATGGTTCTAATGCAATTTGGTGTCAATTGAGTGACTTGAATCTGCCAATAAACGCGACGCAGAGGGAAACGAAGCCCTGCTTTAAGTTGAGCGACATAAACTCCTATAAAATTTTCTAGTGGATGACAAATGCGAAGAGACAATGAAACTTGAAACTGAACATCAGTTGAGAAGCCATACATAAAAGTGATATCAAGGATTGGCAAAGGCATTGCATGGGTATTTGAAAATAATGGTTCTGAAAGCTCCCCTCCCCTTGGAGGTTTGCTAGCCGGAGCTCGAAGAGAGCTGGGTTTGGCATGTAAAGACTCTTCCTGAATTTTTGACTCATCTATATAGGGAAAATCAAATACCCTATTGCTACAGGAATACCAAACCAAAGATGGACCCCCCATCATCTCTGTTGATAATCCCGATTCTAACTACAGAAAACCCATCTATTACAGTCACAATTGAGCTACTTCCGGAAGTTGTTTCTAGACTGACCGATTGACTAGCTTGTGTTTGGGACTGAGTAATCCTAATAGGTGTCTCTACTATGGTAGTCTCCCTCCTCTCAGATAATTCTACTACATCCTGATTCTTCTCTGAAATGTTCTGGCTATTGGAAGCCCCATAAAGTGACATATTGACTCTGGAAATAAAAAAAAAAAAAAAAAAGAAAAACCAGTGAGGAATAAAATCAAATACCTTTAGAAGGAGGAGTATTTGTGTTTTTGTCCATTTTTCAAAATGAAAAGTCAAACCTTGAGTTAATCAACTGCTTCAGGATAAAGCCCAACGGCTATGAAGTCAGAAAGAAAGTTCGTGAAAGATTAATAAAAAAAAAAAAAAAAACTGAATGGAAAGTGATTATAGTAGATCGCTTTTAAGCAGAAGAATGAAAAAAGAAATTGCAAAGAAGATGAAGATGAACAGTGAGTGGAAAAAGAACTAAATCGGCTTGAATTCATAGAAGTTACACAATAGGTAAAAATTAAAACTTACCGTTGTACCTCCCCGAATGGTCACAATCCTTCAGTAAATATGACCGTTATAAACTCACCCCACGATTGAACTATTTATTTCAGAAATTAATTTTTCTATCAGTTTTTTTTTTTTAAAATGCTTATGGTGCTATGCACACCATTTTTACCAAATTGCCCTCAAAAGCAACACATCTTTAAGATAAAAGATATTTTATTTTTATCAAAGATCTTATTAAGCAACTAAAACCCCCTGAAGTATCTTAATAAACTGCTCATAACTGCTTTCCTTGCGGAGTACTCAACTTCGACTCTAAGAAACTGATATTTATCTATCATAATTTACCTATAAATTGAGCCAAAAAGAGCTAAAAAGGGGATGAACATTTTCTAATATTCCACTTTTCACTCTGAAAAACTCTCTCTCTCTCTCTCTCTCTACAATCTTAAGAGTTTTCTTCTTAAAGAATTCTCTAAATTTAGACGGCTTTTTCTAAGTCTTTTTGCCTTCTTTCCTTCTCGGATTCATCACTTAGAATTCATTTTAACTCATTTCTAAGCCAAAAGCAACCTTTTGGCACTCATTTTGAGAGAGAACCTTTTATTGGGAAAACTACTTTCAAGCTGCTTATATTTTATCCGAACTAAACTTTACCATCAGGATAGTCATTTTCTCTCACACAGTGAGATATTTTCTATCTAATTTTCCCAACATCAATTTATTCATTCTGTAATATTTTATTTTTATTAATGAAGTTTTAAGCAACTATCAACCAAAAAAAAGAAAAAAAAAATTGAGATTTTTTATCTATTTTATCACATTGAATACAAAATAATCTTTTCCTTGGAGTTTTATAGTATTTTTATGGTTTATGGGTATTCAACTCCAATGCATATTCTTTCCTATTGAAGTATTGGCGTGCCAATTTGATACCTTCCTTTATTATTTGGAGATTTCCCAATATAGGCATTCCAATTTTCATTACTTGTTAGTTGAAAGCAAAGCTTGGATATGCTTAGTAGTCTCTCAAAACTCCTCTATTAGTAGTTTTATATAATTTTCTATGCACAATCTATATTCATTTTCATCATATTCCTTCCTGGTGCAATCCAATGTTCTTTCTTTTTCCACAGTTGCTTTAGTAAAAACAAGAACAACAACAACAAAAAAAAAGGGGTGGGGGGGTGGGGGTGGTGGTGGTTTGAGACATTACTAAAGAGTCTCAACAACTTTTAATTTAAAAATAATTTTAAAACTCCATTTTATTCATAAAGAAAATAAACCCTAAGGCTATTGAGACTGCTATAGTAAGTGTTTATATCAAACGCCTCAAAGCAAAAAATTTCATAATATGTATCCAATTAAAGCATTTAAAAACAATCTAATATCCTTTTTTTTTTTTTTTTAGTGCATCCACTAGTTGATGATCCTCTTTCCTCTTTCCTCAAATTAGCTTATAGGGTTTCCTCTACCACCGAGATATCATGCTAAACTTTAGCACATACCTTGACTTCTTCTATTTGTTTGCCTTTGCATGTTGTATTGTTCCTATATCCTTAGATATTCCATTATAGCAAAGTATCTTATATTTTTATGATCATATTCCTTTAACCAAAAATTGAGAATGCATCTTACATAATTGATTCCAAGCATTACTATAGTCCATTTTCTTCCAAATTCTCTTCGCCTTCTAGATATGCATTAGGCAGTGAACAACAGTTTCTTGTGCAACATGGCACCTCTTACACTAATTGTCTAAATATGAAATTCTTCTTTGTATCATGCAGTAACACATAAGGTATTTTAAATAAATTTCCACAAGAAATGAAGCTTCTTTGGTAGTACTTTGGTGCCTCAAAAAGCTATCTAATAATGCAGCATCTTTTCATTATTAGAGGATGATGCTTTGTAGTTTTATTATTGCAATTTCACCCACATGTTTTTGAAACTTTTCACCTCCAATGATGCCCCTATCATACATGAAGCACAATTTGCAACCTTTATATGTCCTATAATATTTTTCCAACTATGAAGAAATCTTTGGTTTTAATGTCGTTCTCCAAAATTTGTTAATAGTTTCTCTAATATGTTGCCATCTAATTTCAGTAGCCAATTCTCATCTAAGAATTTAATGCTTTTCCCAGTTCCAATTCATTTCCTCAAGCCTTTACTCAATAGATCCCTACCTTGTATTATGCTTTTTCAAACCAAAGAGCTTGATGGTACTATTTTTATTGCATTAAATTAGTCCTTGAAAAAAATTTATCCTTCAAGAATCTACTCAAAAGGCAATATAGTTTTCTTAATGCTCTCCATGCTTGTTTCGCTAGCAAAGGTAAATTGAATCCCTCCAATTTTCTAAAGCCTAGTCCTCCTGGAAATTTGGTGTTGCATAGACCTTCCCAACTTTTGTGATGCATTCTATTTTCTTCTTCATCCTCATTCTAGTTGAATCTACATATCTCTCTCTATCTCTCTAACTCCTTTTGGTAGCTTGTAGATTGACATTATGTAGGTGGGAATGGATTGAAGCACTGGCTTGATAAAAATGGTTCTTCCAGCTTGAGTCAAATCTCTATTCTTCCAACATTGTATCTTTTTCCATACTCTATCCACAATATTCTAGAATACATTTGATTTTGCTCTTCCTATTATCATTGGCAGTCCTAAATATGTTCTATTGAGCTTACCATCTTTGACTTTGATTGTTTCTTTCATTTTATCATCAAATGCTTTCCCAAAATATATACTTGATTTCTTGTAGTTGATTTACTAGCCTAACATCTTCTCATATGTTTCTAGAAACTATGCTAGGCATGTTGCCTTAGATTGATTCACATAAAAAAAAAAAGCAAATAAGATACTGTAGGCTTCCACTTGCCCATTGATAGCCTTTAATCAAGGATTATTGGCTTGCTATTTTTAATAAACTTGATAGACCTTCTACACATAAAACAAATAAGAATTGGAACAAGGGATACCCTTGTCGTATTCCCTCTCAAAGTTAAAGTTCTTGTTGGTTTACCATTGATCAATATAGAAAATCTAGTCCTTGTAACACACCACATGATCAAAAGTCTGCAACGTGCAGGAAACAACATTTTATCTATCATGTAATTAAGAAATTTCCATTCTTTAGTAAATAGTAATGAGTCATCTACAAAATGCAAATGAGATATTGTAGGACTTCCTCTTGCCCATTGATAGCCTCTAATCACGGATTGTTGGGTTGACATTTTTAATAAACCTGATAGATCTTCTGCACATAAAATGAATACTATTCAATATAGAAAATCTAGTACTTGTAACAAACCCCATGATAAAAAATCTGCAATGTGTAGTAAACTTAACATTTTCTCTATCATGCTTTACTCATTTCAATTTTAAGAGAAAATGATTTTGAATTTGTATGCCTTTGAGACTTAGTGGATTGAAAATTTTCATTAGCAAGCACAATAGTGTGCGCTATTAATCTTCCATTGATGAAAACATTTTGGGATTCATAAATTACAATTGGAAAGACTTTTTTCGATCTATTATATATGCATTTAGAGATAATCTTGCAAACTACATTGCATAAACTCAAAGGTTTATATTGACTGATCTTGGATGCCATTTTCACCTTAGGAATGAGGTATATATAGGTATCATTAATTACACAATAAATCAAGACCCCAATTGAAGCATTTAAGGATGAAAGTAATTAATGTATATATTGCAAATAATCTTTCAAAACTTTGATAGAAGACTGCATGCATATCATATGGACCAGATGCTTTGTTTGGGGACATATAATGTGCTTCTTTCTCTACCTCTTCTCTGGTATATTGTCAGTTGAGTATTTCAACTTGTGCAGTTTGTAGTTGTGGTACCATGAGATTATTTTTAGTCATTTGATGTGTTGCATTTTTTTTTTTTTTTTTTTGAAAAAAATTCCAATAGAAACCCACTACTATGTCTTTAGTTTCCTTTCTACTCTTGCACTTTTTTCCACTTTCATCTTGGAGTTCTTTGATAATATTCCTTTACTTTCTTTGAGAAGCATGAGCATGGAAGAATTTGGTGTTTCTAGCATTATTTTCCATCCATGTTGCTCATCCCCTAGCCTCTAATAATCATGTTGCAATCTTTTCAATCTCTCAACCTCTTTCCTTTGTTTTCTTCCCACCTTTGTTTATTAGCTATGTATAATATATAGATTGGTTTTATAATAATCAGAATTATGTGAGTAAGACTATTATGTATATCTCATGAATTGTTTTTTGATATTACAAACTTTGGTATGAAGTTAAAGGAAAGGAAAGATACTTCTGTGTTTCTATATAATATATTTTGGTAATCGACTACCAAATGTGAAAGTGGTAATTGATGCACATTGGAACCATAACTTGGAAACCATTTCTTTGTTTGTCATAAAATTGGTATATAGAAATTTAGAGAAGCAATGCTTTTTTTGACTGGGGATAAGGGTGTCCAACCTGCGATCCGTAGGAAAGCAGGGGAGCTCTTGCCACTCGACCAAGGCTCCTTTGACGAGAGAAGCAATGCTGTTACAACCACATATGACTATTTAGGTTTAAAAAAAAAAAATTATGCAAAACCTATCCAAACAAACATCATTCAAAAAAAAAAAAAAAAAAAACTTCCAATTTTAGAAAATTAGAGTTGAATGGTATTTTTTTTTTCTTTTACAAAGAAATGGATCCAAATACATTCTAAAAATCTTTTAGCACGGATAGTCTATTTGTCTTTGTTTCTTATAAATTATTGAATAGATTATAATTAGAAACTTGATCATTATCTTTTTCTTTTCTTTTTTTTTTTATATTGACTAATTAGAATAATTATAAAATTTTGAATTTGTACTATTTTTTTTTTACGACTCAAAGTCCAATTTAGCCTCTAAATTTGTATACTTTTGACAATTGACATCCTTGATTAATTTTTACACACATTTCACCCTTTAATATAACAAGTTGAGGACAATTTATTCTTATCAATATTGTCGTTAGTTTTTACCATGTAGCTTTCACGTCATTCCAATTTTTTTTAAAAAAAAAATAATAAAACAAAACAAATATTATGATATGTCAGGTAAAAATGAAAAGGAAAAAAATGTGAGATTTACTGAGGAATTTATAGATAGAATCAAAGTAATAAAAGGAACTTTCGATGTTTAGCAAAAAAATCTAATTAGTGAAGTGAAGCTACAATTTGATAAAGAAGTTACAAGAAAAGCTACAAGTTGATATCTGTATTTTTGACATTATATGACTTGATTAGTATGGGTCTTAAAATTAATAATTAGTAAAGATGAATGAAAGAGTTTTTGATGATTAAAAATACAAAAGGGGGATAATTTCATATTATAAAACTATTTGAAGAAAGTTATGATTTTTTTTTCCCTTTATTTGAACTATTTTGTTTAGGTTTTTTATATTTATGACTGCAGCATGTTGGGGAAGTGTGCAAGAACATGCTTATGTGTTGATTAGAGATGTTTTGTTCTATTTAGAAGATGAATTTGTACCTAATTTTAGCTATTGTGCTTTGAAAAGGTGTGAATATTAAAAAATATATGAGCTTTGTGGGTATTATTATTTAATTTTTATATATTGTGGTCATAGTTAATTTATATTTTTAAATTGAAGATGTCTTGTATTGAATATGACTTGTTTTTTCTACTATGAAGAAAATTTTATTACTCAGCTTAATTTTAAGTGTGAAGGGGGGAGTTGTAAAAAAGTTAAAGAAGATCCAATACTATTTCCTACTTTAAATTACTAAGAATAACAAAGGAGGAAGTCAACTTCTAAAATGCTTAAAGTGTAGGAAAAGTATAGGGAAATAATGTTATATTTGGAATCAAATGTAGTTTTAGCAGAAATTGGTCAAGTAGACTTTTCTAAGCAAGCTTTAGCCAACAGGCAATGACTTGTGTAACAAAAATTAGGTTGAGTAACAATCAGTTACTTCTGAAAGTAGTAACCCTAGGAGTCAGTAAAGGGTTGTTGAGTTCAATAACTCTGTTTTAAATGAATTTGATACTAAGTTAGGTGAATTATTAGAAAACAATGAAGGCTTGTGGACATTAAAGCTGAGTATATAGTTAGAGTGAGCAATTTATTTAATGGTGAGCATGATGAAGAACTGCAAAGAGCTGAGGAGTTTAGTCTAATTTGGAACTATGTTAATGAGTTGTTAGAAAAGAATCCTAAAAGCACTGGAGGGTAACAATTAAAAGAGTTACTGAAGAGTTAAGTGGGGAATCCACTAAAAAAAAAAAAAAAAAAAGCTTAAAATACAATTCCTAGACTGAATGGTATGTGTGCTATCTTCTTGCAAAAGCTTTGGCATATCATTGAAAATGAGGTCAGTGGTTTATCTTAAAATGTGGTAAGAAGGGTCAAGATTTTTCTAGTGTGAATCACACATATCTAGTGCTTATTCCAATGATAGAAAATGCAAATATGGTGTCCAAATTTAGTCCACTTAGTCTTTGCAATGTCTTATATAAGATTATATCAAAGACTATATGCAAAAGCCTAAAGAGAGTTTTACCCATATATGATTGATGAAGCACAAAATGCATTCATACAAGATCGTTTGATTACTGATGATGTCATCATTGCTAATGAAATTTTTCATTGCCTTGGTAAGAAGACATCAAAATCAAAGTTCTTAGCTTTAAAATTGTATATGAGTAAGTATGATCGTATTGAATGGAATTTTATTGAGAGAATTATAGAAAAAAAATGCATATCTTTTTTTTTTTTCTTCAAATATTTGATCATGGGATGTGTGACAAGCACTAAATTCTCAATCTTATTAAATGGCAAGCTACCAAATATCTTTACTCTTAGTAGGGATATAAGGCAAGGAGATCTTTTCCCTTTTCTTTTCATGATATGTGCAGAAGGATTATCATCATTAATCATGATAAAAAAAAGCATAAAGGACTATTCTAGGGTTTCAAAGCTACAAATGAAAGCCCTTATGTATCTCATTTGTTGTTGCAGATGACTCCATTCTATTTGTAAAACAAATATCACTATGGCTCATAGAATTGTAAAGCTTTTACATACATATGATATTCACTCAAGAAAAAAGATAAAATATGATAAATCTAACATTTATTATGCTAAGTGTCACAAAGTATCTATCCTAGATGCACATCCAAAAACACACTCAAAATTTTTGGATGCTTGGGAAAGAAAGCAATGTAAACAATGCACATGATACTACATGAATTTATGTGTTTTGGACCCTCTATGCTTAACATTTAATACATCCACTCTACCTTTCTTACGATTTTTATGTATTATTTTAGTTTATGAGGGTAATTTGGATTATTAAGATTTAATGGTCTTGATATTAAATTATTGGGTTTTAATTATACTTTTATTTTATTTTAGATCCAACTCCAAGACCCAATAAGCAAGCAAATTCGGTCTACAATTAAAGAGGTCCGTGAAGCCCAAGAAATTAAAGAAAACCCTAAGAAGATTAAAAGGAGAAAAGCGAATCAGATTAGGGAGTTTGAAAATCAGAGAAGAGAGGCGATTACTGTTCACGCCGTACTGTTCTTCGCGATTGTTGAGAGAGATTTTCGAGAAATCATGGAGCTATTACAAGATTTTGTAATGGCAGCTTAAACACCTTGTAATCGGTCTAGGGGAAGATGCTTCCAAGGCAATTCAGAGTTCCAGAATATCATTTATTTCGGGTTGTTTTCTAATTTTCAGATTTGATTGCGTGAGATTATGGATTGAATGTTTATTCGATTGATTGGGTTTTTGAGATTGAACTTGGATTTGATTGGCGATTGTTAATTGAATTTATACGTCTATCTCTATTTAATTGTTTTCAAATCTGAATTTTTTATGGATTCATGGATTACCTTGATGTTCACGGGTCTTAGATTAAACATGAGTTGATGGAATAGACGATTGTCTAGGAAACCTATTAATGCTTAATCGAGATCTAACAGGTTGTTAGTAGGTGAATGAAATTCTAATTTGAGATTCTAAATTAGTATTCAATCAAGAGATTAGAACTTTAATCTGAAAATATTAGGAAGAACAAGGAAGAATTAAATTGGAGCATCAACCCTAGGCTGATTATGTTTTCTCATTATTGAATTGCATCCTATTTGATTTAGTTTATTAGTTTTTAAATTTTCTTTAAACTCTAAAACCCCCCCTTTCTCTATTTTCTTTAAATTCTAAAACCCCCCTTTTTCTAATTTAATTGAGAATTGGTGAATTATTTGGTTTAATTTAACGATTAAGGCTTCCTTGGGAGATGACCTCGTGAGCACTATATTGCTTTCTAGTTTTAAATTAATCTTGGCCAGTTTAACGACAACCGCGAATTTATCCTTTACCAAGATTCTGGCGCCATTGTCGGGGAAGCCAATAGTCGTTATAATTAAAATAGGAATTCATTGATTGACTACTATCTAATTCTATTCTTCTGTTTTGTTTTCAGTGCATAATTTGGCAATTTTGATTTGAAAAACACTGTTCGGAGTACTGTTCATCATATTTTTGTTCTCTGATTAGGCTGAAATTTGGTATCCAAGGGTTTTGATGTCTTCTGAGCAATACCCACAACCTTAGATTGTGACCTAGGCAGAATTTTTGCCAAATTCCATCATTTTGAACACTTTTTTAAATTTTTAAGTATTTTTTCCCCGATTTTTCTTGTTTTTCATTGCTGTTTAGTTTTGTTTTTAATAATTTTTTGTGTAATTGCATTCTCTTTCACTGATATCTTTGCATGACCAGATCATCTTCGAGTAATTTGGTTGAATTTGATCCAGAGATAGATAGGACTTTTCATAAACAAGTTAGGATTCATCGATACAAGGATAGGATAGAGGTAGAACCTTCTATTGTTGAACTTGTTAGTGCTTTACAAGATAGTTTTGAGGGTGACTTTGAGCAATCTATGAATTCTGAAATCATGGCAAATAATGATGATAAGACACTTAAGGAATTAGCAGCACCTAAAGTGAATTTACAACATAACTGCATAACATATCCTGAAGTGCATGCTAATTTTGAGCTTAAATCTAGATTGATACATTTGTTGCCTAAGTTTCATGGACTTGCAAGTGAAGATCCTCATAAACATCTTAAGGAATTCCATATAGTTTGTTCCACCATGAAACCTCAAGAAATTTCAGAGGAACAAATCAAGCTTAAGGCATTCCCCTTCTCATTGGATGGAGCAGCAAAGAATTGACTTTACTACCTTCAGCCTACTTCCATCACAACTTGGAATGATTTGAAGAGGTCATTCTTAGAGAAATTTTTCCCAACATCAAGAACCACTACCATTAGGAAAGATATTTGTGGTATTAGACAGAATCATGGATAGATTTTACATGAGTATTGGGAGAGATTCAAGACATTGTATGCAAATTGTCCTCATCATCAGATTAGTGATCAGCTTTCGATACAATATTTCTATGAAGGTCTTTTACCCATGGATAGGAGCATGATAGATGCAGCAGCTGGAGGAGCTTTAGTGGATAAAGTAATCAACAGCAGCAAACAAGGTCATTCCAACCCCAACAACAGTTTTCGAAACTATAATCCAGTCTTGAGGATTTAGTGAAGCAGTTGGCAACTAATAGTCTTCAATTCCAGTAAAGGACGGAAGCCAGCATTCAGAATTTGGAGACACAGATTGGTCAATTTGCCACCCACATTAATGAGATGAAAGGGCAGAGTTCTAGACAGTTACCTTCCTAGTCTGTACCCAATCCAAGAGGTAATGTAAGTGCTGTTACTTTGACAAGTGGGAAGGAGTTAAAAGATCCAACAAATCCTTCAATAGAATTGATACGGGATGATGAGCAACTCCCTTCAAACCAAGCATCAAATAATGACCGAAAGTTGTAGATTCCCCTCGTAGACCTTTACCACTTCTGAATAGAGTCACTCAGTCCAAGAGATATGCTGAGCCAGAATTAGAAAAGGAAATCATGGATACATTCAAGAGGGTAGAGGTGAACATCCCTTTTTTTAGAGGCCATCAAGCATATTCCTAAGTATGCTAAGTTCTTGAAGGAATTATGTACCAACAAGAGGAAGTTGAGGGGAAATGAGAAAATCAGTTT
>JAXGGT010000172.1:5128498-5139032 GCA_035583425.1 Marsdenia floribunda | reverse complement strand
CTTTTACGGCAGATTTAGTAGAAAAACTAGCATCCCTGACTTATTTGGCTATTGTGTTCTTCACCAGAAGCCAGCTTTGCTTCTTTTGATGTCTGTATTGGATACTTATTGAATATTCCACTGGTAATTACCTTAGGCTTTGTGCATATGTGATTTGACTGTTGGGAATTGTGATTTGTATTTCAGAGATAGCAAGCTCTATAACTAAAGTATAAGATGCCAAATCAAGTTTTAGAATACTTATTTCCATGATTCTTAAGAAGGTAAGAGAAAATTGACATAAGAACAGGGTTTCTGACTGTTCTTGTACATATTTTAGCAGAAGTTTTTTTCCGGTATCCTTTTTCTTTTCTAAGGCAAATGCATTAGGAGAAAAATGTCTGCTGCTGCTAGCCCAGTCTTTTCTAATGCATTAGGAGTATATTCTATTACTCTTGTTGTTGATTAGGCTCATTGGACTAGAAGAGTTTGAATTATTTTCACTAGAAGCTACAAAATTTTAATATGCACTTGTAACGGGGATGACCAAAGTCCCTCTCATCCCATATCTCTCTCTTACAGCTTGTGAATCATATGGAATGTTAGAAAGAGAAACACCAGCAATTAACTTGAGGATCTATATGTATTTCTCATCCTCTGCTCTGCATTTACATCTCCTTCCTTTTTCGTTTCTATCCTTTCTACCTTCTTCATTTGATTATTATATTAGCCTAACCTAACCATTGGTAGGGTGAGGTGGGGTGTGCACTGCAAGTGGATTCTTCTTACACTTATCCCATATTTTAACAAAACCATGTCAATTTTACAATCAAGCTCGAGAATCAATATTTTTCCCATCTTTTCTTTGTATCTATTTCTTGATTCCTTTCTTTTCTGCTCCTCCCTTTCTTCTATGGGAATTTTCTATTGCCACCCCTAGATCCAGGGTAATGGTTCTGCTGAACTATGAATTGGAGTCTTATCACATTTCCTTTATTCCTATCCTGTATGAGATTAAAAAACAGAAATATTTAAGTGAAAGAGATTGTTAGGGTGTGCATTGTAGATGCCCATGCCATGATAAAACAAAGTGATGAACACAAAGATTTATGTGGTGTAAATTCAAAGCACACAAAATGCTAAAATGACTGCACAATCTTTCTTATGCTTGAGTGGTATGTTGTATAAGAAAAGGATAGTTACAGTTCCTTGTCTTGTTATTCTTTCCCTGATTAGGAGGGGCACGGTTGAGTTGAAAATTGCAGTAAACTATCCAAAGTATTTTGCTAGTCTGGTATTTTAACAAAAGGATTATCCAAAAGACTACTAGACCCAAAAGGTTGCTTCTGCAGTCAAATTATATCTTCTACCCTGAAAGACTGTTAATGTTTATTTTCTATTAAATTCAGCTCAAATATGCTGCACCTGGAGCTCCAGAATTGGCATCAAGGGTGAAGCAACTACTGGCTGCCTCTGGTTTCAATGTACATATGGGTAAGAAGCGTGGCTTGGATCATGGAGCATGGGTACCACTAATGCTAATGTATCCAGAGGCTAATATCCCTGTCTGCCAACTCTCTCTTCAGTCAAACCGGGATGGAACTTACCATTATAATATGGGCAGAGCATTGGCCTCCCTTAAGAATGAAGGTGTCCTGATAATTGGATCTGGAGCTACCACTCACAACTTAAGGTCTCTCCGTGAATCTGATTCAGTTGCTCCTTGGGCAATGCAATTTAATACTTGGCTAAAGGAATCCCTTCTTGATGGAAGGTACATTTTTTCCCTGATGTCTGCAATTCCTTGCTGAAATTTATCATATTCATCACACTATTATGTGGAATATATATACTTGGGAAATCTTTATCTGCTCATACATGTTTGTCGTTTTCCAGATCTTTGCATATTTTCCTACTTTGATGTTCTTACTAATATAGCTATTGGTAGGGTAAAAGATGTTGCTTTTGTTACCTGGAGAAGGTCTTCTCACTCTCTTCAGGTGTAGGGCTATTTTGTCGTTCATAAGGATTGGTATATGCTTGAAATTAGAGAATTACTACTCGTATGATCACATTTTCAAGAACTGATTCAAATTTTCTTGCTGCCCATTCTCAAATATCAAGCTATATATGATCAGATGTGCTACAAAGAATATAAACTTTGCCTATTCTTTATGTTATCTAGCAAGGTTGTGATATTGGTTCTGGTTTCTCCCATCTTCAGGAGTCATTTGGCAGTCTGTTTGTTGCATTTATTTGAATGTTTAGGCCTGCTACTTTGGGGTTCTCTTTAAGATCAATTTCATCAGTGAAATGGCTGTCTGAAAATATCATTAAATTATCCCATTATTCTTTTTAACCATTTTTTTTCAAAGAATTCTGCTTGCATCAAGTATCTAATACTTTCTGAATGAACAATTTTCGACATTTCTTTTGTGTAGCATATGTTTTTTCATTAAAAATTAGATAGTCCCTTTTGGTATAATCTTGCTTTTTTCCATCAGATATTGTAAATTACATAAATCAATTACTTGTAGGTATGAGGATGTCATGCACTATGAGCAGAAGGCACCGAACGCAAAAGCTGCACACCCTTGGCCTGAACACTTCTATCCTTTACTTGTGGCAATGGGAGCCGCTGGTGAACAATCAAAAGCTGAACAAATCCATGAAAGCTGGAGCCTCTTTACTCTCTCGTACGCTTCCTACAAGTTCGTCTCAACAGAATAAGTATAAAACATTAAAAAAATAAATAAATAAAGCTTACAGGCACAGTAAGATATGATATGATCACTGACAAGATATCCCCTTGCAGTTAAGCTCCTATGTTACTAGTTTATATTGCCGTTTTTGTCTTGTATTTTTTATCCTCATATTATTTCTTTTGTGATTATTTTTGTCATTTTTATTATATTTTAGCTAAAACTTTTTTAGTCAAATTAATATTTTACAATGATTTTTATTCTAATCATTTTTATTTTATCTGATCAAATTAGGACAAATATGAATTGATAATAAGGCCTTAATTTAATTAATTTTTTTTTCTATAAATAAATAATTATCAAAATTCCTTGCTATACCTAATTATTATTATTATTGTTGTTGTTGTTGTTGTTGTTTTAACAATTCCCTGGAAATCATAATAGTAAATAAAACAAAAAAAAAACAAAAAAACAAAAACTCATAATAGGTATTATCATTATTATTTTTATTTTTATTTTTATTTTAATTTTTTTTTTTAAAGTTTGAGTTTAGAAATGTGAAAACACTTCTTTTAAATTGACTTTTACGTCAGGTAAGTTGTTACTTGGATAAGGTTATTTTTTGTTTAACGGGGATATGATCATTAGTGTTTTTCTTTTCCCTTTTTTTTTTTTTTTCTTGGGAAAAATGTTATTGGTCTCTCCCTAATTTATTTTATTGTAAATTAAATAATAACTATTTTTTATATTTAAAATAATTCCAATCATGAAAAAATGAATTCAATATTTGAGCATTTGTGAATATATATTAGACGGCCATAAAATAGTAGGCTGATCATGTAATAAAAATTGTTATGTCTTTAACAAAATTATAAACAAATATCTAGATTATTGGTTATTATAGTCTTTAAATAATTTTTAATTAGTCAATTTAGTCCCTTTTTTTTATTATTATTTTTGATTACTTTTATCCTTAAACTAAAATTATATGTACAACTTAGTCCTTTAACTTGATATAATAGGTAAAATACATTAAAAAAAAAAAAAAAATACTTTATTTAGCAAAGGTAAACATGTCATTTCAATTATAAAATAACTATAAAATTAGAAATTTATCAAAAATATTTTTTCTATTTGTAACCATTTTTATTTTCAAAATTTCATTTATTATGTATTTACATTCTAAATTCCAAAATTGTCCTTAATGATTAAAGATGTGCATATCAAATTATTGATTTGTGACCAATTTGTTACTTTAAAATCGGTTAAATGACTAGTTTGTCCAAATATTTTTAGTTTAAGGATGAAAATAATCAAAAATAAAGAAAAATGACTAAATTGGCTAATCAAAAATAGTTTAAGAACTAAAACGACCAATAACTCCAAATATCTTATATGCAAAATTTATGTCATTATTTGTAAATGGAAATTTACCAATTTAGTCCTATAACTATTTATGCTTCTCTGACAAGGTTCTATAAATTTTTTTTTTTTTTACTTTAATTAGTCTCGTAACAATTTTCATTTACTAAAATAAGTCCTTCCGACCAAATTTTTGCCTGTTGCTTTGGTGCTCATCCGATGTGGACAAAATTTGAGGGACATTTTCGGTAGTTCTAATTCTAAAAAACGTGCGAAATGAAATTGAGGGAAATTATTTACTCTGTCAGTTGTAGGACTTCTTCTTTGAGTGAAAAATCAAAATTTTGGCTGCAAATTTAGCCAAATTTTTGACTGCAAATTAATTTTACCCAAATTTGCAGTAAAAAACTTTCCCAAATTTGTAGTCGAAATTTTAATTTTTCATTCAAAGAAGAAGATCTACAACTAGAGGAGTGAAAAATTTCTCTCAATTTTATTTCCCATGTTTTTTAGAATTGGAACTACCAAAAAATGCCCTTTAATTATTGTCCATGTCAGTTAGTACTGGAAAATTGGAAAACATTTGGCCGAAAAGACTAATTTTAAAAAACGAAAATTTCCTTCAGGCCGCGCATAGTTGGGGTCCAACTCTTTAACTCTCCACCCTCAAAGGTTGATTGGAGAGATAAGTGGGTGATGGTGGAGAGCAACTTGGGGTTCTCTTTTAAGCCAGAAGTTAACAATTTTGCTCTGAAGAACTTGTTGAAGCCGGGCAAAGAACCCAACCCCTCCCAGTTGGAGAGAATTTTCCTGAAAGCTGTGGAGAAGGAATTAGGCAAATCTAAAGAGCCAAAGAAGGGTCTTCTCCACCTAGCTCCTTTTAGAGGAGGAAAGCCTGAATTGGGCAGGAATTGGGGGTTCGGATGAGAGGAGAAGGGAGCTGGGGATGGATAACATAGAAGAGTATCCCTATTGGACAATCCACCCGGGCAGAATTTTTTATCCGGAGTGCCGCCCAAAGGTAGATTTCAAGTTTTTCTATTTTAACCGGCTTCTGGACTCCTAAACTTGTGCATTTTTCTGTTTTGCAGCCATGTCTTTGAGATCCATCTGTGAGGCTAGGAAGGGGAACCAGCAAGTGAGGTAGGGCTATCTGAGCTCTCTCCCCACCAATCCTTCAGTGGCCCTCAAAAAAGACTTTGTCCTCAAGGGTCCCACGGGTCCAGGGGCTCAGCCTATGATACTTGAAGCACCTGCCGCTGCGAGGGCACTAAGGGAGCTGCTCCTACCTCCTCCAAACCCCCCACGGACTGAGGTGATAGATATTAGAGTTGATGTCTGTAGCTCTTTAGCTGGATCCGGAGGTTTGGCAACAAAAGACCTTCCCTTTCTCCTGGGAAGGAGGCCTACCCTGCGAAGAGGCAGGAGAGTGCCTCGTCTTCCATAGGTAGATGCTTCATTTTTAGATAAACTTTTTAGGAGACTACAACCACTTGGGCGCTTTAATTTAATTTAATTTCTTCCTGTAGCCCTCCCTCCAATTGCCAGGCGCCCGGAGTGCTCCTCCTCTAGGGATCCCCCCTCTTGGCTCAAGTCTGACTTCATGATCCCTCGTTGCCTCAAGCCCTAAGTAACTTGAGGAAGGAGATAGAGAAGTCCGCCCCCCCACTTACTGGGCTGGATTTTAATCACCCTCTCCCTCGCCGATACGTGGGGTTGGCCAAAGTTGCCAGGGCTTGCACCCCCTCATTGTTGAAGGATCTACAGCTCGTGGGGCCTGAAAAGCTGAATAATTTTTGCGGCTCCCAAGTTGCTGGGGTGAGTGTTTAGCTGTTGTGGGTTTTGCTTGATAAAATTTTAGTCCGCTTACACGTTTTTTTTTTTTTTTAGCTTTGCACTCTAGCAGATGGCCTACTAGGTGATAAGTTTAAGAATCGCAACAACTCCATCAAAAACTTGGAGAGGGCATAATGTACTGAGGTCTAACTACAGTCCGTTGAAGGTTGTGTTGCTGAGGTCGCCAAAGAGAAGGAAGATTTAGCTGCCAAAGTGAAGCAACTGGAGGACCAACCTAGCAAGTTGGTGACGAAGAAGGAGGGCCTACAAAAAGCGGTAGAGTCCTCCTCGCTGTGGGCTGGGAACGCCGAGGCTTAGGTGAGGGAACTGGAGCAGGAGGTGGCCAAGCAACGGGTTGCCAATAAAGATCTACTGGGCGACAAAGAGAAGGCAAAGGCTGAGCTGGAGCGATTGAGCTCAACCAGCCAGAAGGAGCTCATTATTAGCGAGTTCCAGGCTTCTGCGGACTATGATGCAGTTGTTGGCAAGGGAGCCAACGTCTTCCTAAAGCTGGAGCAAGCTCACATGGTGCGGTAGCTCCATGGGCATTTTGAGGAAAAGGCTCTCCTCGTCCATGCCTTTAAAGGGTTCTTTGGGGACCCCGAGTTCAAAAGTAGAGCGGACTTTGTCCCCTTCACTGATGAAGAACTCTAGGAGATCAAGGAGTTGGACACTGAGGACGGTCTCCTTGAGTGGGTTCCGCTACCCAAGACGGTTCCCTGCTTCTGGGACTTGACCAAGGAGCTCCCTACCCTTCTTGCCGCGGAGCCTGCTGTTGAGCTCGCCACTATAAACACTGCCAACACTGAGGGGGCTGAGGTGGTAGAGCCTGTTCCTGCCGTTACTCCTGCTCCTTCAATAACAGAACCTAGGACTCCTCTGCCTAACGATGGGGTGATTGACCTCGCGGAGTCCCAAGCTTAATTCCTTTGCAATAGAGTAGGAGCTTTTCTCTTTTTGTAATAATGTAGAAAAATCTTGTACATTATTTTTGCTTTAATGAAAATTCTAAGTATTTTTCTTTACTCCATTTGCCATTTACTACTTTTTCTTAAATAAACAACATCTCATTGTAATCATCAAAGTAAAACAGTTCGAATGGATAAATATCAGATAACTTGTTTGCTAAAAAGAAAAACAAATAGCAATTCCCATTCGAAGTAAATTACGTCCATCAGGTTTTATGGCTTAGTCCGGGTGTTCCTTTAGGCATTTAAGCATTTACTCAAATGGTGTTCTATTTACTGGGACTAAAACAAGTTGGTGTCGGAGTAAGGAAAGTTATTGATAAAATTTTCTAAGGTGGTCGGAGTGCCAAGGATTGGGCAACAAAGTTCCATCCACATTAGATAGTTTATAGGTTCCAGGTCTAACCTCTTTTTCGACTTGATAGGGTCCCTTCTAGTTCGAAGTGAGTTTGTTGGCCTATGCTTGTTGCAAGGTGACTTCAATTTTCCGCAGCACCCAATCTCCAACATGAATTAGTCTCTCGGTGATCCTCTTATCATGTGAAGCTTTTGTTTGCTGCTTGTAAACTTCTAGCCGGAGTCGTGCTGCTTTTCACCTCTCTTCCAGTAGATCGAGGTCTACTTGCCGGCTGGTGGTGTTTACTTCGTGCTTGTATTTAGCAACCTTATGTGTGGGGAGCGCGGCTTGAGTTGGAGAGTCTACCTCAGATTTGTATACAAGAGCGTATGGAGTCTCGCTTGTGGGCCCCTAGCCGAAATGTAGACAGCCCATAGGGTCTACTGCAACTCTTCTACCCATTTGTTGGATTTTCCTCTACATTCTTTTTTAGGGCATTGAGCACAAGCTTGTATGTGGCTTCTACTTGCTTGTTACCTTATGGGTGTCCCACGGAGGACTTCCAATTCTTTATATGGAACCGTTCGCACTTCAAAGTAAATTTTCTTGAGAACTGCGTTCCATGATATGAAACTATGGCACGTGGTATTCCGAATTGGCACAGGACATTATCATGGAAGAAACTCATATTGTCTTCTGTGGGGCGAACCAGTAGCTTCGTCTCTATCCACTTTGAGTAGTAGTCAACAACGACGACCAAATATTCGAATCCGCCTTTTCCTTTGGGAAATTTACCTGTCAAGTCCATTCCCCATATATCGAAGGGCCAAGTAGGTATGAGTAGAGTCTGTTCAATAGAGGGCTGCCTAGGGATGTCGGAGTATATCTGGTAGCTGAGACATTTCTTGGCGTATGCTTCAGTGTCCTTTCGGAGTGTTGGCCAATACTAACTTTGAAGGATGACTCTTTGTGCAAAGGACCTCCCCCCGGGGTGACCACTGCAGACCCTTTCATGCAGCTCGAACAGCAGGTCTTGGGTTGACTCTGGGGGCACACATCGCAGGAGTGGCTTAAAAAACGACCTCCAGTACAGGAGGTCGCCGATGTCGATATACCGCGCTGATTGCTTGTGGATTTACTTTCCCTTAGCCTAATCGTCCGACAATTTCTGATATTTGATATATTCTCGAATCTCATCTATCCAACTCTTTTGGGCATCATCGATTTGCATGAGACTTTCATCTTTATCTTCCTCTATGGATGCCACCTCTTGTACTTTAACCACAATTCCTTCGCTGTTGGGAGATTCCGCAGAGGCGATCTTTGCCAAAAGATCAGCCTGTGTGTTATGTTCTCTTCCGATGGCCTCAATGGAAAAGAAATCAAATTTGGACACCTCTCATTGTGCCAAATGTATATATTTGGTCAGATTGTCCGAGTTAACGTTGAATTCTCTAGTCATTTATTTCACCACCACTTGGGAATCGCTGAAGGCCTTTATGGAGTTGATGGCCGCTGTCCTGGCCCAATGGAGTCCAAAAAGGAAGGCTTTCTAAATAGCTTTGTTGTTAGTTAGTTGGAAGTTGAATTGAACACTTCGCTCCAAGGCCTGGTTCCCCCCTGGAGATTGGAGGAGAATACCGATGCCCGCGCCTCTAGAGTTAAACGCTTCATCGGTATGCATGATCCACACATCATCGGGGACTTCGGGAGTCGGCCCCTTATTCTCTTCGGCCACCCTTTCGGGTGACCTTTCTAAGAAGGAGCACTCCGCGAGGAAGTCGGCCAATGCCTAACCCTTGATTACCTTTCGCGAAATGAAGTTCACTTCAGTCCCACTTAGCTCAACAGACCACTTGAGGAGCCTCCTGGATTGGTCCATTTTGTGGAATATTTGATGGAGTAGGGAGTCAGTGTATACATTAATAATATGAGACTCAAAATATGCTCGGAGTTTCCGAGCCGCCACAACAAGAGAATAAACCAACTTCTCTATATTAAGGTACCTGGACTCAGGTCCGTTAAGAGCTTTACTTACATAGTATACTAGCGATTGCCTTTTGTCCACTTCCCTAACTAAAGCGGCACCTACGACTAGGTCCGCAATTGCCAAGTACAAGAAAAGGGGCTTCCCTACCAAAGGGGTGCTCAACAAAGGAGCCTTACTTAGGTAACTCTTCAGGCTTTCAAAGGCGCCCTGGCACTCTAAACTCCATTGTACCTGCTTGGCTGCCCCTTTCAACACCCTGTAAAACGGCAAACAACTCTCGGTTGATTTTTACACGAACCTTCTTAATGCTAGTATGCTTCCATTCTGCCTTTGCAGATCCTTGATGCATCGCAGAGGGTTTATGTTGACTAAGGATGTAATTTTCTCAGGGTTTGCCTCAATGCCTCTTTTTGTGACCATGAAGCCAAGGAATTTCCCCGACTTCACGCCAAAGGCGCATTTTGTGGGATTGAGCTTTAGGCCGAAGGTGTCCAAGGTGTCGAAGGTTTCAGTCAGATAGTGAGGTGAGAGACTTCAACCTTCGTTTTCATTACCATTTCATCGACATATGGCTCGATGTTCCGACCAACTTGCTTTTGGAATACTCGATTTACCATTCTTTGGTAAGTTGCTCCTTTTCAGCTTGAAAGGCATGACCCTATAGCAGTAGACTCCCCCCGCTACTCTGAAGGAGGTATGAAACTGGTCTTCTTTGTGTAGCTTTGGTGGTAGTTGGAGAAAGCATCCAGAAAGCTCATCGTTGAGTACTCGGACGTGGAATTGACTATGGCATCGATTCTGGGTAGCGGATAACAATCTTTGGGGCAAGCTTTGTTCAAATTAGCGAAGTCTACGCACATTCTCAACTTCCCATTTGGTTTCTTCACCATGACCACATTTGCGAGCCACGTTGGGTCTTGCACCTCTTGGATGAACACGATCGCAAGGAGTTTGGCGACCTCCTCTTACATGACTTGTTCTTTCTCTTCACCAAATCTTTGGAGCTTCTGTTGCACCGGCTTGTACTCCAAACCAATGTTCAGCCGGTATTCTGCGATATTCCCAGCGAGGCGTATTCCAGGCAAAGGTCTACCTCTTTTTCTTGAGTAATGCTATTATATCTTCTCTTTCAACCTGGGAGAGATCGACCCCTATCTTCACCTTATGATCCGGATGGCTTACGTGGACGATGATGGATTGAGCTAGCGATGGGGTCCCTAGTATGGCGTTGTCGATGTCCACCACATAGAGCTCAACCTCCCTACCCCGAGAAGCCACTCCGCTCCCAAGGGTGAGGGTAAGGGTTATTGTACACTTGACTAGCACTTTGTGGTTTGTGAACCCTTCAAGCCTTGTGGAA
>JAXGGT010000172.1:5058470-5072399 GCA_035583425.1 Marsdenia floribunda | reverse complement strand
TACATGATTTTTGAAAATTTAATCATATAAATATAAAACAATTTATTTAAGAAGATTGCTTAATTTTACAAAATGTAAGAATGCTATATACATTAAATTTGTGGTGTGAAATTTGTATAATGCTATGAATGAATGAGGTTTTCTTCCGAGTAAGTTATAATAATAGGTTCATTTCAAAAATTTAATTATTTTTTATATTTAAATGTTCACATCTATTTTTTTTTTCATTAAAATTTAAATATACGATAAATAATCAACTTTGTCCATTATATTTTTAATTTGATCTGCCATGATCCTTACATTTATTTTAATCAAAATAATTCATAAAGAATTTTCAAACAAATCAAAGCGGTCCTTTTAATTATTTATATTTTTAGAGGTATTTATATCCATTTAAAAAAATAGAAATAATATGTATATGGTATTTATCATCTTTAATTAGTTAATAAAATTAACCCCTCGAAATATAAATAACTAACAAAAAGTTACCTATTCAATCGAGAAAGAACTATAGTGGCTTAATTAAAGATTTTTAAGGGATCATTTTAGTTTAAAAAACAATACAGAACTGCAAAGGATCAAATACAAATATAAAGGAAAAAATTACTTTTTTTTAAAAAAAAAAAATTTTTTGAGGTATTTTTGTCTCTGATATATTTTAAACTGGTGACCTTTTGGATCATAAACGAGACTATTACGTACTGAGCAAAGCCTTCTCGACAAAGGAAAAACTATTTATTTATCCTTATATATATATATTTTAAAAATACTTTGTCTAAATGCACTATAAGATGTCATCCAAACTGAAATTGAATTAGTTGTAGCAATTACCATTTCTGAATACCAAAAATGGTCGAACAAGAAAGAAGAGTTTGAAGTGGAAGCACTCACAAATTTGAAAACTGTTGCCGGCCGAGCAGCAGCGGCGGAGGAGGAGAAGTTGGAGGTGAAGCATCTGGGAGTGTATAAGCTGTACATGTCTATGATGCGATATACGCTCATGTACTCTTCCATTACTTCATTACATTCCTCTGTTCGATTTGTTTCCTGGCTGAAATTGCATTTCTCTTTTATTTTCCATAATAATTCATCAGAAATCACTGCGTGATCCCATGCATACTCAATCCTTCCCGTGTTATCTGATTCCTTGTCCAAAGATGGATTCCCTATCTACACATGTATATAGGATATTTAAGTTATATATTTATATATAATTTACATATAAAAATTACATTTATATATTCATTTTATTCTTATGAAAATCGATAATTAATATAGGAGATTGTTTTGACTGCACTAAAGGGGGGGAAAAAACACACACACACACAACACGTACCATGAGACCTTTAAGGTTTATGAAGTTGTCCTCTGCAGTAATTTTATTGCTGTCATAGATAACTTCTGCTAATTGGGGTGCATAGTGCCCTAGAATTTTAAAAATAAATAAATAAATATAATATCTTATTGACCCATATATAAATGACAGAAATATATATATACACATACATATATGAGGTATTAGTGGATGCATTTTCAGACATTTTAAGATTTTTTTTATATTTGGTCATAAATATTTTATTTTGATATTTTAAATTTTAAATAAATTAGATTTTGGTAATTTTTGTCTAAAAGCCCTAAACAATGGAATGAAAAATAATTTTCGGACATTTATTACTCTTATTTAATTAGGCCCTTTATAGTAACCAAAATTACTAAAATATAATTTATTTAAAATCTAAAATATCATAATAAAATATTTAGGAGGAACATACAAAATTTTTAAATATTTAAAACTGAATTTACTATTGTTCCACATATATATATATATATTATACATTATATCACCATCATTACCTGCATAGCTTTCGCCTGCAATATAAAATTCATGGGACTTAAATTGGGGGAACCTTCGGAACCAATTAATCAGAAATCGATAGTTGTCTTGAGCTGAAAATTTATAGAACACACAGAAATTATATTTTATACTCAAAACAGGGAAATATAAATATATATAGAGTGAAAATAAAAAGGGATTTGCTAATTGATAAAATTAATGAAAAAGAGAACAGAAAAAATAACCTGTAATAGCATCACCAAGCTGTTGCAGATCAGTAGTAGTATTTGTGTAGGAGAACCCAACTCCAACGGGAGATTCCAAAAACAGCAAGTTGGCAGCTACAATAATGGAAGCATATTATTACATAAAAGATTCTAGAATTTTCGGTGCTAGATCGTGTTCGGAAGAAGGCTTCACGATAACTCTTACATAACACTTATGATAGTGAGTATCAAACTCGTAATCTTGTGTAATATATATTCACGAGGTACTTACTATGTTGAAGTAATTTGAGGTTCTATTAGGGATATTGGAGATTTGATTGGAATTTTTAGACAACTAAAAGTGCAATTCCAGTATTGTCCTTTTCTAGTTGTAACTTTTGTCTTTTAAAAACATTTCTCTCTTTTCCTATTTCTCTCTCTAAGAGTGAAACCCTCTCCCTTCTCTCTACAGAGAAGATTCTTCTCTAGTTCATCTAGATCCTTTTCGATCCCCATCTGCCACACTCATACAGCATGGAACACCCACAAGACACCAACCTAGATTTCAGCATTCAATGTCTAGACCTTGCCTTCAATGACCCCCCACCTGAAACCATAGACAACTTGACTCTTGTGGGTAAATTAATGGCCCATAAGATCATCAATCACAAAGCTATTACTTCTGCATTGACTGCTACAGGGAATCTTGGCCCGAACGTCCTCATCAAGGACCTTGACCGCAATTTGATTTCCTGCACATTTCTGCAAAGCACGAATAGGGACAAAGTGGTTGACAAGGGACCTTGGACTATCAAGGGTGCTCTACTGGTCCTGAAACAGTGGTCCCCCAGTCTCATTTTGGATGAAATCAACTTTCATGAATGCCCCCTTTGGGTTTAGATTCACAATCTACCCCCCCAATCGATAGAATTCAAAAAATGTGGCCCGGTTAGGAAACTATATCGGCAAGCTAATCACCTTTGATACTGCACCTTATGCTGGAAGTGCTAGAAGGTTTGGGCACATCAAAGTGAATGTAGCAGTCAATAGGGCTCTCAAACAAGGATGCTACATTTGTAGAGAAAATGGTGATTGCCTCTGGATACCCTTCCGTTATGAACGAACTTTAGACCTTTGCTGCAATTGCGGCAAAATAGATCACACTGAGACAACATGTCCGCTTCCGAAGAATCAGTTCGACAGTAGCATAGATGACTATACAACATATGGACCATGGATGAAAACATAATCTCAAGGGCCTCCTGGAGCACATAAGAAATTCCCTACGTCCAATGTCGTTGGGAGACTGTCGGAACAGGGGCCAACAAAGTAACCTCCACCTTTAGGTACACTCATTACTCCCCTGACAGATACATCTCCACCTTTTTCCCATTCCCCGAGGAAGCTACCCTCTGACACACGGTAAAAGTCACCATCACACAGATTGCCTATGCTCAATATCACCAACACCCACCAACAAATTTCCCAAAATTTGATTTCTTGTCATGGCAGCCCAAGACTCTCCTACGATCCCACAATCCCCGATCATTTTCCTAACACTGCCTCCTCACCTGGGCCTCAAAACCTACTCCATCTGGAACATGCCACTCAATCACTTTCTACCCTAAGATCCCATAATAATCTTGATTCTAGTACCCGAGACCCCCCTCCTCTTACCCACATCAAACCGTTCCATACTCTCCCTAACTTCCATAATAAGGATCCCGGCCCACTCCTATGATCTAGCCTAAACCCTACACCTTTAACTCACCAACCTACCTATCTCTCTCACCTCCTGAAGCCTACTATCCACACTACCCATCCCATTACGAAAAGAAACAATTCCAACTGTGACCCCTTCATCAAGAAATATAAAATGCAGTCAGCAGATGACAAGCAGGAAACATTTTCTTAGCTACACATCCGCACTTCGCCCAGAACTAGACAACTAGCTTCACCACAGATGGATACAATCACTAATATCCTTACCGAGGAACGAGTCTCTATAGTTCGGCGCCAGCTGATCCACATCAAGAGACAAGCTAGAAATGCTGGAGGGCGACCCTAAACTTCTGTTTTCATTGCTGACATCCCAGATATACCAGCACAGTCCAAGGCTGAGGAGGCGAGCCTAATCAGGCCCCCGACCTCACCATGATTGGCATAGCTTGGAACTGTTGCGGGCTCAGTCAACCGGCAACAGTAAGATGCTTACGGGAGCTCAATCGCACCCATAGACCACACTTTCATTTTTTTGTCTGAAGTTAAATGTTGCTCTCTTAATAAAATCCAGAAGTTGTGTTTCTCTGTTTTTGAATTCTTTCTTGCTAGAGGAATTGCTGGGGGCTTTTTGTTGATGTGGAACTCTTCTATTGATATTAATGTTACACTTAGCAATGACTTTTTGATCAATTGTCTTGTGTTTAATGAGAGCCATCAACTTAGTTGGCAGCTTACACTAGTGTATGGCCCCTCCATCCCCTCCTTTAAATCTCAGTTTTTGGGCAGTATCTCAACACTGGGGAACAATTTTGATGGAAATGGTTGATTGTTGGTTATTTTAACATGCTAAGGCTATCCCTTCAGGTACCCGAGGAGGTTTCGGCAAAACTATTGATGATAATGGAATGATTGACCTTGGATTTATTGGTTGCCCATTTACGTGGAATAACAGACGGGGAGGTCGGGCAAATATCCAGGAAAGATTGGACAGAGCATTCGCTAACGCAGCCTGGAAAATGAGGTTCCCTACTGCTTCCGTTACTCACTTGCATGCCTCTCAATTAGATCATAAACCCCTCCTAATCCAAACCCTCCCATCCACCTCCTCCCACCCGAAACCATTCCATTTTGAAACTATCTACATTACCCACCCGGATATTGGATTTATCATTCATGAAGCTTGGAACTGCAGTTGTACCCTCCTTTCCAAATTAAAGCACACTAAAGTGGCCCTTAAACAATGAAACAAAACAGTATTTGGAAATGTTCAAGGTCGGATCAAATCGCTCCAAACCCAAATCCAAATCATCTAAGCCCTAGACCAAAGCCATGAGCACATCCAAACCGAGACTGCCTTACAAAGGGATCTAGATGAACTCCTTAATCGTGAAGAATTACTCTAGAGAGACAAGGCTAAAGCTAGATGGCTTAAAGAGGGGGACGCTATTACTCACGTCTTACACCTTTCCACTATTATCCATCGAAGGTACAATACCATCACTAGACTCTTAAACTCTTCAAATTTGTGGATACATGATAGAGATGAAATTGGCTTGGAATTTGAGAATTATTTTGTTTACCCTAGTTCCCTCATGATTTGCAGGATTTAATTCAACTGCTCATCACTAACCTCATGAACCAAACACTCATAGCTATGCCATCTCTTGAGGAGATTCGAAACACCATTTTCTCAATGGGTAATCTTAAAAGCCCAGGATCGGATGGGATGACTGCCATCTTCTATAAACAATATTGGGTATAGTGGAGGGTGATGTAGTCCATGAAATTCAAAAGCTCTTCCAAGAATGCAAACTCAAAGAGGCTCACAATCATAATTTCAGCCTATTGCCTTATGCAATGTCTTCTTCAAAATTGCAACTAAACTGATATCCAGAAAACTACGGCCTCTATTGGAGCATCATGTCCATCCATGTCAGACAACTTTTATTCCAAACCGAGCCATAGGGGACACCATCATCATATACCATGAGGTGATGCAATTCTTGAACTCAAAGAAGGGGAAAAAATGCTATATAGCTATCAAACTGGATTTGGCTAAGGCTTATGATCAAGTAGAATGGCAGGTGCTCATACATATTATGCTCAAGCTCGGGTTTAGCAAGGGCTTCACCGATCTGATCTTTGCATGCATCTCTACTTCAAGATTCTCTGTACTATTAAATGGTTCACCATATGTATTTTTAGAGCTGAACGAGGCCTGAGACATGGCGATCCCCTATCCCCTACATTGTTTACTATCTTGTCTAATCTACTATCTCGTATTCCTGCCAAGGCAGAAGAGGATGGCAGATTAAGTGGCATCAAAATCACTCGTTTAAGCCCTAAAATTACACATCTAATATATGTTGATGATCTAGTAATTTACTGTAGGGCCACAGTCCAAGAAGTTGAAGATGTATATTCTTGTCTCCAAAGTACAACACTTGGACAGGAGAGGAGGTTAACTGGCAAAAGTCCACTGTTCACTTCAGTAAGAACACTACTACAACAGTCTGTAAGTCTATTTGTCAGGTTTTAAACATCCCAGAATACAACCATGTAGGGAAATACCTTGGTCACCCGTTCTGTAATTTTAAGACTAAGACTGTAGCCTACAAAGAGGTCATTGAGAAGCTAGCAAATAAGCTCACTGGATGGAAATAGAAGGCACTATCAATGGTGGGGAGAATGGTACTCATTAAATCGTGGCGTAAGCAATCCCATCATTTGTAATGCAGACGTTCCTCTTACCTAAAATACTACTCAACAAACTTGACAATATGGTGAGAAAATTATTCTGAGGTTTTACAGATACTCAGGCAGATCATTTGTATCTCAAAGCTTGGGACTCAATCTGCCTTCCGAAATATGTGGGTAGTTTAGGCATCAGGAAAATGGAAGACATCAATTTGTCATTGATTACCAAACTAGCTTGAAATGTGTGTGCTAACAGTGGTAGACCTTGGATTTAGTTGATTAAAGCCCGTTATCTAAGAGGTCGTTGTGTTTTGGACTCCGAGCAAATGAGAGGGGCGGTGTCTTGGATATGGGGTGGTATATCACAGTGTATTTCCCTTCTTAAGCAAGGTCTTTGCTACCAAATAGAGGAGAGTTCCACAGTTCGCTTGAAAGACGATCTGTGGCTCCCCTTTCTTCCATATTTCCGTATTCCACCACATATTGATATCCCTCCACATGTCCTCTTTGTGCAAGATATCATGACTGCCAATGGATTTTCTTGGGACCAGGCCAAAATCAGAGATGTCTTCCCCCCTCATATCGGTTAGCTTATCATAGATACCCCTATACTTGAACGAGGGCAGGAAAGGTGTGTTTGGACTCCCACCACATCAGGGAAATACTCCGTTAAATCCACCTATAGAATGCTCATTCACAACCGTGGACACTCTTACAATTGTGACACTAGTAAACTATGGAACACTACTTGGAAGGATGGACTGCATGGAAGACATTCATTGTTGATTTGGAGGCTCCTACACAATGCACTTCCCACGTTGAATCGTATCAAGAGCTATGTCCCAGTCCTTGATTCTACCTGCTATCTCTGCCAAGGAGAGGACGAATCCCCCCTTCATCTAGTTCTACACTGCCCTATCAACAAATTAATTTAGTGGCAATCTCCTTGGCAGGTCCACATTGAAGCATCTCAAAATTTGTCACTTGCTGAATGGTTTACAATGTTGCTGGATGCAGATAACTCATTACCACTACTGAAGGAAGAAAAAAAAAAGATGATGCACTTTAGTGTGGTTGCTGTTGAACAATTGTGGCTGATTGGCAATAGCATATGGAAGGGCAACCCTCCACCAGATTGGAATACATTTGCAACCTCTATTTCTAACGTAGCTCAGCGCTATTGGACTATTGCCCAAAAGAAACAGTCCACAAATCTGGTCAGCAACATTGTACCGACCCGATGGCTACCCCCTCCCCTTAGGGAGCTCAAAATGAATTTTGATGCATCCTTCAAAGAGGGATTCACGGTGATAGGAGTGGTACTTCGCAACAACCATGGCCTAATTCTAGGGGCTTGGTCAAACCACTTTTGGTCGGATAATACCTTCTGTGCAAAGGCAGAAGCAGTTGTACAAGCCTTGAAGATAGCTAATGGCCTTAATCTGGACAACATCACTTTTGAAGGCGATGCCTTCAACGTCATCATGGCCTTACAGGGATTGCCTCAATTTGAAGATTGGAGAGCTATCAGGAGTATTGTAGCTGGAAGAAAATTACGTCTCTCCCGTAGATTTTGGATCCTAAATAATGTTTTGCGTTCTTGTAACTCCATTGCCCATAATGTAGCAAAATGGGCGTTAAATTCTAACTTTTGTGGATCTGTGAACGTTTCTCTCCCACCTACTGACTTTTGGGACGGAGGAGAGGACACGTAGTCCTTATCTTTTGTACTCTGTTTTCCTTTACTATTTTAATAACATATCCATTTATCAAAAAAAAAAAAAAAAATTGTCTTTAAAAAGTAAAATTAGACAGATTGATGAAAATGCATAGGAGGATGAAAAATCTAATAAAAACCTATATGAAATTCAATCATGGAAAAATTTTCAAATGTAAAGGGTAAAATAGTCGTTTTATTTGAATATAGGAAAAGATTACGTTAAAAAGTATTTGAAAGTAAACAAAATTGAAATAAAATAACAATTTTTTCTTATTCTCGAGTTACCTAAAATTTTTGATAAAAATTTGTAAATTATTGACCTGAAAAATCGATTTGGGTATTTTAAATTAGATAAAAGATCAAATTGTTTGAAAAAAAAAAAAAAAAATTAAACTGAGTCGAATAATCCAAAAAATTTAAACCGAAACTTATGCAGTAAAAAAAAGGGGAAAATGCAGTTTAAAAAAATCAACCCAGTAGTAACACTGACCTTTATTCCAGGAGTTCTTGTTGAATTTGAGCTCGGGCTTTCCTTTTTGGGTAAAGAAAGGACCCAACTCTTCTGCTTCACCATATCCAATAGAAGAACATCCAGGACCTCCATTTAACCATAGCAGAAGTGGTTTTTTATCGGGATCTCTTGTGGCTTCGAAGAACCAATAAAACAGTGCTCTTCCGTGAGTTTCGTTCACTGTAATATAGCCTGAATACTGTCTAAATTTCACCAGGGGTTGCCCCGGAAGCCTCACCACCCTGTCCGCCTCCTGTTCCGCTGATACCTCATCATAACGAAGTTCGGTGGTGGTGGCCGATGATGCTTCCGAACCAAGAATTAGCAGTACAAGCACACCAAAAATGCATTTAGACAACATTATTTTCCTTTATTTTTAGAGCCCCTCAGAGTTAACTCATTGTGCTATGGAATCCCTAGAAGGTTTTATATATAAGTATATATAAACTAAGGGTGGCAATGTCTCACCCGACACGAAATTAGACAGTTAAGATTGAGAATAAGCAAATTTGTGTTAGAATGGACTATTTGTTTAATTATAGTTAAATTGTAAATGATTGAACTTGCTTAATTAATTAAATAATAATTAATTTTTATTTTTATTTTTATTGTTCTTTTAATTATATATTTTAATTTATTATTAAATAACTTATTATTTTTTAATTTTTTAATATATAATTAAATAAAATAATATTAATATTTTTTATAAATTAAATTTATAAATAATCGGATTGAAGGATTTACAGCATTAAAGTATTTTGTGGGTGAAGGACTAGGGCAAGATAAAAAAAGACATTAAGCTACATATATATATATTTATATTTTTCCGTGGATAATAATCCAATTTAGTCTTTGAATTAATTATCTAATTTGATTCTCCAAATTGATTCTTCCAGCCAATACCAACCTAAGTAATTAAAAACTGTTAAAGCACTAAATTGGGCAATTGTCCTTTTGCAAGGAGAAAAACATGGATATAGAATAGAACAAAACATGTAAGCTGTTAATGCCCTACAAATGTCTGTGTCGTCCTCTTTTGTTGCCTTTAAATTATGGAGACGGCCATTTTTGGAGCCATTTCTGGTTTCGTCAGTACGTGAGGAAGCTTAAACTGGTGGAGTTTACTAATTAATTGGACCATAAGAGAACGGACGGTCAGAGATGCCGATGGAATTGAATAGGAAAAGAGATATTTATTTAGCTAAAGACAAAAGGTTAATGTCTAAGGGACTCCATGTCTCTCACTTCACTTTTAGTAAAAAAAAAAAAATGTAAAAATATATATGTTTGAAAATAATTATTTAAACAATTAATTTTTTTTAATAGAATAAAAATAAATCACAAAAATTTTAACCGACAAATAATTTAAAAATTCTATTTTATTCATAAATAAATAAATAAGTCTTAAAACTATTGAGACCGTTGGAGTTAAATATTTATTTCAAATGTTTTAAAGTAAAGAAAAAAAAAAGCCAAAATATATAGACGTTTTAATGTGAAGTAGTATAACTCTTAAACTATTGAAAATTCAACTTTTAACCTCCAATGAAAACAATCAGATTTTACCTCTTAAACGTTAAATTAAAAAATTAACTTTTTCTAGGGGCAACGTGGTGACAAAATATTTCATTTAGTTGAAAAGTACTCCCTCTTTTAGTCAAATATTCAAATTTCTTCAATTCCTTAATATCCAATTTTCAAGATGTTTAATCAAATCTTTTACCATCCATTAAGATGATAATCTTTTGCTGAATTTATTCCAAAGGCCAAGCTAACATGAATACTTAGGCACAAGGCTCACAACATTAGGAGGTGACAAAGTATAAATTAAGTGAATGAGCCACCGGCCATGATGCTTCTAGATTCAAAAGGATATATATATATATATATAAAATGTGATTTTGTCCATGCATGGTTGCCATAATATGCAATCAAGGAAGTACAAAAGACTCTTACTTATTTGACTCTCTCATCTAGTTTTGCTATTCTTTATGTTCGAGCATTTGTATCTTCTCCAATGTCTATTAGAATTTTATTTGTATGCTACTTAATTTTTTTTTTTTAGACCATTTAGTATTCGAGTCACTATTACTACAAATATATATATAATTTAGATTATGTTTGCAGAATCTAATTCTTACTTAGTCATTGCCTCACTCTGATTCTTACATAACACTTACAATTAGTGTTGAACTCGGGACCTTGTATAGTATTCACCAGCGAGTAACTACTTTGACTATAGCATATATACACTTAAGAATTAATTAATTACTAGGTTAATTTAACTACTTTTACAAAGACAACCAAACTTAACTTGAAAACAATGAATATGTGCACCACATTAATCATCTCCCTTCAAAGTACTTTGAAAGAAAAAAGATCATATGAAACTCCAACTAAATCTATGCAATAATTAAGGGATGGAATTGAAAAAAAGAAAAAAAATGGTGGGAACATTTTTGCCTTTTGTTTTACATTAAATTGAGATTTGATTAAAAAGGAGAAGAGGGCAACTTTTCATTGCGTAAGAAATGACGAACAATTTGTAGGGCTTGCTTTGGTTTAAATGTTGGAACTTGATGACCAGCTCCTCTTACGGTGACAAACAGCAAGCCTTGGTACTCAATTGTCCATCCTCCAACCTATACGAGTATATATAGGATCATATATTTGAATTAAATTAATTAATTTTCACAATAGAAGAATTAATATATATATATATATATATTAAACAAATACTTAAGAAATAATATGTAAAAAAAATAAAAATAAAAATCAAGATTCATGTTTGAAGCAAAAGTTCTTAAATAAGTTTTTTCCTTTTTTTTTTCTTATGCCATGCACTATAAAAAACGACTATTCTGAAATAATCTAGACTTGATTCGAGTTACATTTTTCGGGAGAAAGTTTTATTTTGACTCTTATATGACACTTACATGAGAGTTAAATTGGAACATTTAATTTTGAAGCAAATTAAAGTTCTTTGGTAAATTTTTTCTTGGACTATCTGGTATCAAGAATGACAATTTTGACTAATTTGAATTTAGATCGAGTTATACTTTCTATTCGGGAAAAGACCTCATTCTAACTCTTATACAACGTTTATAACCGAGAGAGTTAAATCAAGAATCTCCTATACTCCTTATTGTGTGTCAAAGTCAAGGGTTTAGTTCTAGATAAGTTTACTCATTAATGCAAAAACTCAAAAAATTACCTGCTTATGGAAAGTGTACCAAGGAGTCCAATCTTGAGTGATTTTCAAACCAAGCTTTCTGATTGTCAACCTTGTTGATGTTACTGGAAGTCTTCCATCAGTATCTCCGCTATATATGTTCAAAGATTGGAATTTTGAATATATATATATACACAAATATAATATTATGATTATCCTTTAAAAAGGAATATATAAATAAAAAAGAATTTCCCGCGGAATTACCTCACAATCCATATGCGTAAACCACCATCAATGAGTTTCTTAATGACGGGAAGTATTGATGATGGTTTTGGAGCCCAAACGGGGATGGTAGTGTTTGCACTGCGAAACAAATATATATCACCAAATATATATATATATATATATATGTATATAGATATTATATTTATACTAACAAATAAAATTGAACTTCTTCAATAAGTATCAAGTTCCCTGAAAAGAGACAAAAATTTCATACGAATTTTCGTGGTTATATATATTGAAAAAATTTTCACTTTGCTCTGGTAATTTCTATTTTTATTTTCATTATACTAGATGTTACAAATATTTATGATTATTTAACTTATTCTTTTGATTAATTTCTCGACTATTTTAAATAATTTGACTGTTTTGATCATATATTCATCACATCATCATATAATTATAAATGTTATTATATTAAAAATACTATAAAAAATTACTCACGTAATAAATACATAAATAAAATATTCAAATTATTTAAAAAATTGACCAAAAAAAATAATTATTGTAGGACAAAAATAAAGAATTTATATATATATATAATCAAATTCTCCAAAACTATTCATGCAAAAGCTATCTTTACACATCTCAACAAAATTAAATAGCTTTGGAAAATGGAAACACATGTATGTCAGACATTAAGATTTAGTTGTCATTAATTAATTATTAGATTGTTGGCAAGAAAACTTTGTTTCAAGCACGCACACACACACACACACACACACATATATATATTCATGAAAAGGATGGTGCAAAATTGCAATTACAAAATGAAAGGGCACATTAATTTATATATATATAGAACAACTGATTTAAGAACTTATTTACCAACATTGACTCCATGGATATGGGATTTTCGTGAGATTTGCATGCAGTGCTTGTTGAACATCAGGCCTGTTCATATATATCTTCGTATATTCTGACACGCAATGATCATAACCTTCTAGCTGCAGTCCCTCCTGTAAAATATTATCTTCAATGATCAATTACAAGCACTTATATATATATATAGATTATTTTTTTAGTCCGTATAATATAATTTTTTTTTTAGCACTTTAGTCATTATTTCGATCCTCTTTCCGTTAATTTCTAATTAAGTTAAGAACTTATAATCAATCATAGCTTGTTTTATTAGTTTTAATTCATCCGATGAAATTAGAACTTAATTAATTAAAATATATAATTAAAAGAATCTAAATGATCATTTAAAAATAATATAAGAATTAAAAAAATAATAATAATAAAATAGACACTAAACTGACCGATTTTCCTCGTAGACGTTGTTTTGTGGATGTGGAGAGGCCACTGTTGTTGCATGTTGGAGTGTACAGACTGTACATATTTATGATGCGATATACATCGAAGTACTGAGACATAGCTTCACCACATTCCTCTGTTTGATTTCCCGAGCTGAAGTTGCATTTTGCTTTTATTTCCCAAAATAATTCATCCGAAATCACAGCATGATCCCATGCATACTCAATCATTCCTATCTGATCAGTTTCCACATCCAGAGCCGCATTCCCTACCTACATATATATATATATATATATATATATATTTGCAAAACATATATAATACAATATGTGATCCATAAATATCATGCATGCATGCAATAGAATCGAGGGAGATAGATATAAAAGACGTAATATAATTAATAACGATTTAATATGTAAATATTTGAATTATGTTCAAAAAAAAAAAAAGCCTTTGAAATTAAAAATAATATTTATAATTTTGGAACATAATTAAAGAGGGAAATGAAGAAACGCACCATGATACCTT